>CM044891.1:23318205-23375388 GCA_024500025.1 Syzygium aromaticum
ACATAGAACGGCCGGTGATAATTGGACACCACGTCAGTAATTTCCGGTGGCAAGTGGCCGGAAAAACTATATTGGACTTTGGCACAAAGGCTTAGGACTACATTGGCGAAATTGAAAAATTTATGATTGAATTGGTATTAGTACAATAGATTGAGAACTGATTAGACAATTATCCCGAAAGTTTTACCGATAGAGTCACATTGGAACAAACACTAATTACAAATATCTTAAGATTCTTTCCATAAAACCCATACAGGTAACTATAAACGATAATATCCACACCCCAATTTAAGAAAAGCCACAGTTAAAACAAGCAAACAGCTAACACCAAAGTATCAGCCCAAGCCTTTTCCTTCCAAAAGCAAGGACGAGTTATCATGTCGAATCTCTATTCTATAGAAGAGTTTCCCTGCAAGGAGGAAATTGAATGGACCAATCACGGGTACTTCCGATCATATTCCTACGTTGACAGGTTATCTAGACAAGGAGAAAATACAATACTGATAAGGTAGTTTCACATCTGACCAAAAATAAAAGAGGTAGTTTCACTTGGCGTATGAACATAATGATTTCCATGATCACTGTGAGATTTTGTAGGACCACCGCTAATTGTTCTAAAAGTTTAAGATGTTAGATGAAAGTGTGGTTTGATTGTTAAATATTCTAACACTTCTGCTCACATGTAGGCTGAACACTGGCCTAAACTTAAAGCACGTTGGATGTCGGTAAGCCCACCTTTTCATTCCCTTATCTCTACTTAAGGTATTAGTTATAATTGCATGCTAGAATTTTTTCCTGGTAATGTGCTTAAGCTTAACAACAGTGCCTGATAAAATTGGGTTTCAGCACCAAAGAGGTGGCGCCGGAAGCCTTTATAGACACATTTGATGAGTGGCTCTTCCCCTAATCTGTGTAACTTGGACTGCGGGGTCCCAACGACATAGCCCCTGATCACAGGTGAATCCAAATCCCAGCTGAGACAACGCTACAGCCTCAAGCGCTTCATTATTTACCGTGATCGCTTCATGTTTCCCTACAAAGGTTCATATCACTTTGTTTGAAGTGGCCACTGACGTGAGCGAAAATTTGGCGGTTAGCTTTTAGGACAGAAGATGAATAGAGGCATGGATAAGCTAGGAAAGCCTCAAAACAAGCAAACATTGATGAGCTACATGAGGAGAATTCTGGGTGCAAGTCCCTTCAAGGGACGTCTCCGTAGAGTAGTCCTGGTCAAACAATTAATTCCATGTTGTGTAATGGTTGAATCAATGAGCCCAGTCGTACTCAATTGTCTGCTTAATTTTTAAGCTGTCATCTGCAAGCAAAAGGTGCAAACTTTAGCTTCTTGGGGGTTCTTCCAACCCAGGGAAGGAAGAACGAGAAGCATTCAAATTTAGAAGCCAAAGGAACCAGTAAGAAAACAAAAGAACATAGCAGGGTTGACATGACATGATACATAGAACGAAAAGAAAGACATTGCAAAGATGATGGATGCTAGATGTATTTCCTACTAAAACTGTAAGCTGTTAAATACATTTCACAGTATCAGAAAAAAGTCTTCACAGGGTATAGAATTCCCTGAAAAGCCTCAGGAAAAGCATTACCTCAATAGTGACATCATGATCCAACTGTTCAAGCGGGGCAGGTGTGTAATCCATAGGTTCTATCTGGTGATGTGGAACTAGTTCTGAGTCCCAGGAGACAAAGTAGTCATCTCCATCCAAATCACTCCCTGAACACTCGTTTGGATGAGGCCTATTTCGTTCAAGAAGCGTAATATGCATTTAGAAAGAGAAATTGTCTGACATGAGAATCAAAATAAGTACAGATCAATATCATAGTTTGCTTTCTACTTTTATCTATTAACACTGTTTGGAAGGATTAAAAGTAGAAAGTTAACCCAAATTATGGGGAGGGAATTTCTTGCCTCTACTTTTAGCTAGTAGAATTAAAGGGAAAAACTAGCGGTGTTCAGCCAGAACCAGAACTATCAGAAGCTAGAACAACAGCAAAATAGAGGATGCTTCTTAGCAAAGTCACATCACATGTACAGAATCTACACATGAGCCTCCGATTGGTGAACTCAAACCACATTCAAGAAAGAGACAAACCAGGAGCTAGATTAACAAGAATTCAAATCTATTTAAGCATTTAAGCATTTATTCTCAAAGCTTATAGGCGATAGAAAAGCAAGCCCAAAACTATTTCTAAAGAAGAGCTGTCAAAGTTATCCTTGGCAATGGAAAATGAGGAAAATATTAAATTGGGTTAGACATGGGACCATTTATTTCAGACCTAGTACAAACATAGCATTAGAAATTTTAGACCTTAATGCTATGACTGAACCCAAATCAATACAATAGTCAAAGATCCACAATTAAAAGCAAAAACAAGTCCAAAATAGATCCTTGACAAGTGCCAGTGCAACTGAGGTCATTGTAAGCCAATAACAAGGCATGCTAGAATCATACCGTTTTCCTTTTTGTGGAAAAACAACACAATCCACCATATGATGTAAAGCTGGCACGTCTACAGCAGTTAGAACACGAACATCACCTGGATGTAAGCATGGATTCTTGGCAACAACTACATTTCCCTGAACAACGGACCTTTGATCTGAGTCAGTACCTATGAACATGATTGACTCATCCAACATCTGTTTTTTCCTTCTACCAGAATATTGCACAAACACCTGACCATATTCTAAAGTTTGGGTTTCGTCAAGGCATCCCATCATCCTTCTTCCTTTAGGAAGAAATATTTTTGTTTTTGTCCGCAATAGAAACAATTTGGCTGCTCTGAATGTTAGCAGCATCATCGATAGAAATGGCTCACCATCAGGCCTATAACCACACATTAGCATTTCCTTGAGAATTTTTCCATTCTCGCCGGGGGACATCAAATCTAGAGCCTCTTGTGCTTGTAAGGGATCAACTAACATAGCATTTAGCTGATCTACAGCATTTCTTTGTTTTTTCTCAAACACGTGATCCGGAACACCAAGTGTTGAGAGAAGAGTGATCACCTGGCGATTCAGAAAGCAGGGCTGATATTTGCTCCATGCCAAGACATTTAGCTTTGTGTCCTTCGATTCATACTTGGACATGCTCTTTCTGAGTGATAGTTTAACATACGATGTTGGATCAACAGCTACAACACCTTTATATCCGCCATAGCGAATTTGAAAGGCAGAAGGAGTATAGCCCTCGAAGCCACATTTTCTTGCAACTTTCCGAGCAAACTCTTCAGATATTTTCCCAATTCCATCAGAGAAGTTATAACATATATTCTCAACATCCGGAATGACTTCAACTTCATGTCTACCTACATTGAGAGTTTCAGTAGATGAACTCAACGATTGGCCGAGTCTTGCGGCATATTTTGCCACATTTCTTATTTTACTGAATTCACCCATCTTTTCCCTAATAGTTGCAGCAGTACACCCATTTGTCGGAGCAAACATCCAAGCAGAATTTTCGCGTAACTGACTGGATGAGAAGGCGAGAAATTCAAACTTCTTATTACCTATTCTTATGCCATTCTTCAGTATAGAAAGGATCCTTTCATATATATCTGTCCTTCCATGTCTCGAAGCGGTGCGAGGAGATAAATCAGTTGAATGCATTTTATCCAAGTCCTCATCCACAAAAGAAATGCGGATAAAATTGTCAATGTACTCAGAATAACTCCGCAATACATGATTTGAGACATTAATTTCTGGACCGAAAAAATACACCCTGCATGGTGTTATTTGCACCCTATATACAAAAACCAAGCCAGCATCTAATGTAATTGAAGACAGTTTTGTAGAATGCCGGGAGGTGAGATTTTTCTTGTGCTGCTTCTTAATCAGCCACTTAATCAGCCACTTTGAAGGCTCATAGCAGCATTCTTTCAAATGGAACAGTCTGTCTAAGGCATCTAGGATTATGTCCATGTCTATCCTCCGTGGATCAACCATTCGATAAAAGGAAGAATCAAGACAAGGTCCAGCTAGACAGCCATTCTGAACTAACAAATTTATCTTAAAGATGACCTCGTAAGGCAAGTCAACTCCTCTGGGAGGGCCTACGATTGGAACTAGATCCACACTGCAGGAGAAAGGAGAACCGCTTTCCATAGAAATTGTTCCATCGGTTTCCTTATAATTGACAAAGTTCTCATGAAAATTTGGTAGCGGATATTCACAAGGAATTTCTAAACATACAGCCGAAGACTGTCCAATGCAACCTGATGGAGTAAAATCAGTCGCTCTCACCCACTTGTCATCAGAGCCATCTTTGAAAAAGTTGTAGAGAGGACTGTCCCAAAAATTCTCTGAATGCTGAACCACTTTTTTACGAATAAAAGGAGCCCCGTACAGCTAACATCCACAAGAACAAAATTTACAGAAATCTATCAAGTCCTCCTCTATCATAAGCAGCATACCATGCAGAAAAGCATGCATGGACAAGTGGGATGTGCAAGCATAAGAAAATAGATTAAGGACCGGGTTTCTTTAATGTCAGCAAAAGTGAAAGTTTAGGGCCGAAGCCGAACCCCTGAAAGCTGGCTCCTTATAAAGGGATATACATGCTGTCCGTCAATATATTTACCTCCATGGAACATTTGCCACTATGCCTAAAGTGTAAAGTGCTAAACCTTTACGGCTCTAAAACATTCAAAAGTTCCAAATTAGCCAGATGCCAGAATATGATCAGCAGATATGAAATCTTCTCTTCCGCTGAAGGGAACTTGTGTACCCTGCTTAATTTCCTACTTAACCAACCTTGCCATGACCCAGAAGTTCATTAAGAGCAATTAACAAAACGCGAATCAGACAATTGTCTTTATCTAACATTAACATGTAGCCTAAGAAGATTGATATTATTTAATTTAACAAGATGCATTATTCCTAAAATCAAGAAACAACAACCTCATGAAAGATTATGATCATAAACCTCCAAGCTTGATCGTTTAAGAAAGTTTACAAAATTTTATCATGCCTTGTTGTGATTTTAACTGTGCCTTAGTAAGTTCTTAAATGCTGAGTTTCAGTTGGGAAACTATCGACCCCGGAAAATGGCATTGAATGTCATAAATCTTGAAGTCAAAACCTTGCAATTGTTGCAATCAAGTCTTCCTAGCCAAAACTTTTTTCATTTATCTTGTCTGGTTTAGTTTTCCCAGGTCGGGGATTCGAGGGGAGGAGGAGATGGCGACCACTTAGTTATCAGTGCATCAACAGAACATGTTCTTATTTCCAAGCTAAGTTAGTGTGCGTGCCAAGACGAAAATTTCAACCTAATCTTTTCTAAAGAGCCCTCTTCCACCATCTCTCTCTTAATTTACAATGCTATTAATGTCTAAGTCTCTCTCAAACATACATTATACTGGTCCAATTTTTAAGTGATTCCTTGCAGATCGTAAATTCTGGAGAAGTCATCATTTACTCCCACAAACTCACTACCTTGACCCTTCATTGCAACCTAGCCCAATGACTCTTTGTGTCCCAAATTGATTAGACAGGAGGCTAAACCAGAACGCCTTTTCCTAGTCCCAACCAGAGCCCACCAATATATTTGGAGTTCCGCCCGCCATTTCCCTGTCAAGATAAGGTCTGGGCAAGGTATCCATGTTCATGAGACGTTTGATCTAGGCATAAGTACCATGAAATAAAAACAAAAATAACATCTGAAAATAAGTTATCATCAAGTCATCAACTGGGAGCCTGAAACAACCCCATTTAGAGAACTAAAAATCAGATCCCAACACTGTGGGTAATAATGTAGTACGGAAAATTTTAACGTTCATTAGATTCAGGAGATCACACACAAAGTGATGTCCGATGAAATGTAAAAACCAAATATTCATTGGAGGATAAATCACAATATTAGCATAAAATAGTAAATTAGTCTCGTGATTCAAATGAAGTCCACTCACCTGAATCACAAGATACATGGTTGTATGGCCTCTTGGACGGTGTAGCTCAATCTGCCAGATATTTTCATAGGATAACTCGAGCCTATACTCCGTATCGGAATAAGACACAAGAAAGCAGAATTTTCTCGGCCCCGCCCCAAAATTTACAGTGACATTCACCCCTGTCCACAGAGTGGCGAACCTTCTACTTGATACCTGGCAGCCAAAATGCAAAGCTATACCTTCAATTGAATGCAAAAGGGTTCTTGGCCTCTGTACAACATCACGCTCAGCCTTGCCAGCAGTCAGATGAGAACACCCATACCGCAAACCTTGACGAGCCAATGAAATAATCAACTTAGCATATCCAGAGTCCATAAATTGGACAAAAGCATGTGATCCAGCCCCACGTTTGTGTGGTCTAACTTTGATGGCATAGATGGTATCTTTCCCAGTCCTTTGCTCCAGGAATTCCCTGACTCTATCTGCAGTCACTAACCAAGAGAATCCGCTTATGAATACAGTCTTACCCATTCTACTGATGACAACGCTATAGCACTCTGCTACACCGTATCAAGGACGTCACCAGCAATGACAGCACAGCGTCAGCCTAGGGCCCTTGAGAAACAAGTTGGACCATTCAACTCCAAGAATGAAGTTCGCAGTACTGAAAGGGGAAAACATGCGACAGGAAACATGAGAACTTACATGAAGTAATGGTTGCCTCAAACTACCACGAATCATCATAGCGATTGATTATGAAATGGATGCTTGATCACTGCTATTTGAAAAGCACTCAGAAAAACTATTTACAGGCATAATGGGGTTCAACCAGCATCGTACACATGTAGCAAGAGAGCGACCAGCACCGGGAAAAACACCAGAACAGCCTACAAGTTCAGGCAACCATATCGACATACGACAGTGATGGATTCTAATTCCAGATAATAAAGTTGCCTTCCCGAAGAGATTCACGTGCCGATGACCATAGGATTCGGAAATAAGAACATCATATGGGACATTCACGGTACTTAAGAGTCTTTCCTAACCTGCACCATCTCACTCCGTGGAGCAGTTCCCCAACACCGCTACTCCTCTGAACCAAACCACTAAAACCCCGTGAGATCCACACATGATCGTAAAAAAGATCGTCAGTCGCACGGAGTTCGCACTCTTGAACACAATGTCGCGGTACAGCAACAGAGAACGGCGATCATCAAACACCCGAACTTGACTGACAAGAAGAAGAAGCCCAGTTTACCTTGAAGAGCTCGCTTGGTAGTGAAGGAATGAAGGGTCGGTCTCTGTGGCGAGAGAGAGAGTAGAAAAGACAGCGCCAGAGAGGAGAGAGCGTCGCCTTCGTCGTCGTCAACTCCGAGTCAACCTCTCAGTCAACGACACACACTGCATAATACACCACCGGCACTACCAGTCAATCTCTCGCTCACTCAGTCACTACGCTGGTAATGGTAGGAGAGCGAGAGAGGGAGTAGAAACGCCACGATTCCCTCCTTCCTTTCCGGGCCATTCTTGGTGACCGAAGGTGACGACTCCGCATGAGCCAACGACGTGCTCGGCAAGGAAGCAATTTGCCTCGGACCCACGACCACACCATGAATACCGTACCGCCGTGTGTTGGGAGGTCACTGGTTCTACTACCTGCTTTTCATTTTCCCTTTTCCCTTTTTCCGTTGGTGTGATTCCGACGTGGACTTTCTTCGGGGGAGGTCCACCTAAATTAATTCGCGACATTGCTCAATAAGAATCTCAAAACTTGTTGCCTTGCTTGATAACCCGGGAGATTAATTAGAGACACTAATCAAGGGTCGGGACTATTTTTTCTGAGTTTCAATACTTCAAATCATACTCGAGATCTTTCGTCCCATTAGTTATAGAAGAATTTCAGCTTATTTAATCTGGTAGAACCTTTTTTTTTTTTTGGTAACCCAGGGAACCCCCGCACGGCCGACAGCCGGGAGGTAAACCCTGAAGGCGACACGTGCTAGCCACTACAGACGTGCCACTGGTTAAGTCACCTTGCGGCGCCAGGGATTCGAACACTCAACTTTTTGCGAGAGGAAGAGCGCCCGTTCCAGCGACGCTACCCATGCGAATGGTAATCTGGTAGAACCTTTTATCGCTTACTACATTGATTTAGGTGGATGGCGTGGATAGGGACCATGTCACCCCTCCACTGCGGCGACAACTTCCACTCGTCCATATGTAGGCAAGGGTTGACCTTATAGCCCTTCTCGTTGAGCGGCGACGGTTCAAATCCCATATTATATCATGCAACATTCCAAATTATGATAAATAAATAAAAAAATTACACTATGTGCAATTCATAATGTGTTGAAAGTGTTCTATATGAAAAGCTACTAATTATTGATGAGTTGAAAGTTACTTATCCTTATGGAAAGTATTGTGAAACTAACGGATCTTGCACTTCAAGTCTAATGGAAAAAGAATAAATATGGAAATTATGTTGTTGCAATTACATTTAGGGCAAAAGTTGAAACTGATAAGTTTAATGGAAGGGACAATTTTGGATTATGCGTTGAGGTGAAGGCGCTATTAAACAACTCAAGATTTGACCGAAGCATTGCAGAGCAACGATAAATTATCTGAAACAATGAAAGATACCGAAAAGGACGTGTTAATAAAGAATGCAATGAGTATAGTCCTACTGAACCTATCAGACGAGGTGTTAATAAAAGTGGTCGATGAGAAGGATGCCGAAACATTGTGACCTAAACTTCAGGCACTCTATATAACAAAAGGTTTGAACAATCGTTTATATATGTTTAACACCGTGTTGAAAAATGGTCTTAAAGGTACTTGTTCTATTGAGAATCTACCAACCATGAAAATTTTAGTAGCAACTGATGCATACTCTTTCTTTTTTTTATCGAGACTGATGCATACTAACTCTTCAAGTAATAAAGTCACCTCCTGTGAAAAAGTTGTTAACTAATTAGAGGATGAAAGCTATTTGCCCTTATGATAAATCACTAATCTCGTGAAATTAATTTTAAGTTTCTAACATATGCATACACTTTTCCTTACTAATCACCGAGAAAGATAAAAATGGTATAATCACCAGATTTATTTTCGGTTTATACAGCAAAAAAAAAAAACAAATTGATATATATGTGTCACATTTATCACAAATAAATTTTTGCCCCAAATTGATGCATCCATGTCACATTTATTCAAAACTAATTTTTCTATCACAAAAAATCCCAAACCGATATACTCGTGTCACATTTACCCTAAACAATCTTGGATTTACCACAATTCAGGATAAAAATGACATGAATATGTTAGTTTTAAATAAATATGGCATAGGTGTAGGATGCGGGATTTTTTGTGATACAAAAATCAGTTTGGGTTATATATGACGCAGGTATACCACTTTAGGAGTTTTTGTAACATAAAAATTAGTTTAGAATAAATATAGTACGTAGACTTTCAATATTTATGTTAAAACTTACTAGGATGCGATTAAGTAGTATTTCTATTACTTTTCATTTGGAAAAGGGGTAATACCGCCCAAAATCCCAAACTTGTACTAAAATTGTCCGAAAAAATTGGTCAAGATCCTACGTCGAGGGGGACAGGGGAGATTCCAGAAGAAAGACGCGACTAAAGAATATAACATAATAGGTTATTAGGTTAAGTCATGATTTCTTACAATACCATGTGCATGAAAAAATCGACAGAAGAATAACAAAACAGAAACAAACTATACCTAGTCCATGAAGACACTCATGAGATCATTCGATCGCGGCCTCACCAGCGGCAGGCAAGGCGGCCCCCCTTAGTATGGACGTTTATAACTAAATTGACCAAATTAAAATATTTAAGACTGAATTGACAACAATAACAAAAAACTAAATTGCCACATATAAAATAGATTCGAGACTTTTTTGACAATTTCTCCAAGATAAAAATGATATAATCACTCAATCATTAATGCTTTATTTTTCCCAATGAAAAGTTACAGAAATACTACAACATCACATTTGGTAGTAAGTTTTAATAGAAATACTCGTAGTCTATTCATCTTTAATTAGCAACACTTACACGATTTGAAAAAAAGCAACTCCGCATATGTTGATCGCCAATAACTATTCCACAAGTGCTACAACGTTTTTACCGTTCAAGTAACTTTAGAAAGGTTCTATAGAAAAAAATAACCATTAGAGAATTTATATAGCTAGGAATTTCTGTCATGTAATTAGTTACTCTACATTAGGGAAGTAACTTTTAATCCATCAACAAAGTAGCTTCTCCACATGCCAACTAAACATGCTGGATATAAGTCCTATCTTTCGACCAAAAAAAACCAAAAAGTCCTATCCCACTTCTTTTTTCCCAGACCAAGTATGTCCTCAGAGGAGGAAGACAATCGCACTTCTTCGGAAGAAACAAACCGAGCAATAGAATACGTAATTGAAAGTGAAAAGATATCTCAAGATTGAGATTTGCTCGTTTGAAGCAATCCCGTCAGAGGGTGGTCGTGGCGGCAAAACCAGCCTAAGCACCAAAAGGTTACAAACAGTTTTCTGCATCTCGAGGAAAGACAGCAGCAGCTTCAGTATCACAGCTCAAGAAGTTGGACAATGAATAAATGGATATTGACATCCTAGTCCAATGACTACACATCAGTCAAATGTGACACCAAGAGATGAAACCAAGCCCCTAAATATTAAATACAACTTATTTTGACCTCAGAACTACCCACAAGTTTAATGAAATGCATTTATACACGTGGTTCGGGAACAATTAGTAAAATCTCTAGAAGAAAACATTACAGTTTCGAACCAGAATCCGCTCCACCCCAAGAAGTGGATAAATCTGTGCTTCTCGATCAAATGGAACGGAGCCTCCAAACCAATCAAGCAGCAGAGGCATCCTGTGGAAAGGGTAATTTGTTAGCCAATTGCATGTAACTATGGTTATCACAAAAGAGGGTCAAGGCTTAGGTAATCAGACAGCTATGAAGGACCAACATGTGCAAAAAGTTTCAACTAATACTGACTGCAAATTCGCAAGTCAAAAACCATGTGAATTAAATGACAGGTAAAGACTTCAATTCCCAGCTTGCACATAGTGGACATAATGCCAATTGCACTAAAGTGGGAGCACAATGAAGAAAACTACTGCTGTGTGAGATTCCCTGGACAGGCGGCAATTCAGTAGTCATAATTTAACAAGTGCCTGTAGAGAAGGAAAGAACGACCCTTGCAGTTTCTCATAAATATTGTGCTGGAAAAACATAGTTTTAAGGGAGTTGTTGAAATCTGACCCAAAGAAAAAGGGGGAGTAGTTGAAAAGGTCAATGATTTTGCACACTCATTCAATTTTACCGCCACCTCATAACAAGTTCACTGCTTACCATATTTGACAAAGTTATCAACCACAATTTGTTAACAAAAATCCATCAAGGTGACCTGGTCCTATGTCCAGGGAAAAAGTGGATATTAATACAGAGGGATGCAGGAACACCCACTGAGATGGCTGACATTCTCAGAAGGCTGTCTATAATATAGCAACAAAATTGATCAAGGTCCTATGCCCAGGGGGAAAGTGAAGATTCCAGAACAATAGGAAAGACGTGACTAAAGAACATAATATAATAGGTAAAGTCATGATTTCTGACAATACGATGTGCATAGGAAACTGGACAGAAGAATAACAAAACAGAAACAAACTTTACCTAGTCCGTGAAAACGCTCATAAGATCATTCGAAGAAAGTTGCTCCAATACTGGGATAGACACTTTTGCATCCACAAAGTCAAAGCTCGGTTCTTGTTTGACTCTACCCGCACCATTCTCCAGATGGACCTTTCCACTGTATATGTGTTTCAACGGTGGTCCATATTCATCAACTGTGAAGAAACTTGGGGTGCCTGATCCCTTACCCACAAACCCTAGATTCTTTAGCGGTCCTTGATCAATGGCTTCACCTGACTTAGCAACGTAAGAACCCTGGATATTGCAAAAATTAGAAACAGCACCTGGTGCTTGTCCAATGATGTTATATTTTGCAGATGGATTCTGAAGTCGGCAGCTATTGCTACTGTCAGCATTTGCTGAACTAGACGACAAAGTCGGTGATATGGAACCTTGAACAGAGTAACCACTAAGTACACCAGAGGTTTTGAGATCTTTATCCGAGGACAGACCAGTATTTAAAGAAGTGTTGCCTTGGTATGATGGAACACCGTAGTCAATGACAGTACTTCTATTGAAGGTGGAACTCTGGTTTACAGAAGCAGGACTACCTGCTGCTTGAAAACCAGCTGATGACTGGGGAACAACGAGACAAGATGGTTGCACATTAATTAAACGGCTAGGCTCTGGGAGAGGCTGTTGTGGTAGTTGTTGTTGTTGTTGCTGCTGCTGTTGCTGTAATTGCTGCTTTTGCTGATACTGATGCTGCTGTCTTTGAAATATATCCATCAAAGTGTTATTATTGTGAATACTTGACCCTGCAACAATGTTATTGTTTCCAACCATACTAAGGCTAGTAGCCGGCCATGGTCCAAATCCCGAAGGAGCATCCTGAGTTGATAGAATTGACTGTTGATACTGCTTGGAGACATTAGATGGGCATTTAATCAGAGGCTGACCAAATGCCACACCATGTTCAACAGGAAGACACTTGGATCCCTGCAGGGAAGCTTGTAAGAGAGTTGGCTGATCAAATGACGGTAACACTAGGTTGCTCGTTGGTCGACCCAAAAGCTCAGATTGCAGTGCTGCTAATGTCTGTGGATGTGGAGGAATCTGACCAGAGGCTGCCAATGCTTGGATATCAAATCTTCCCAGGGGACCCAACTTGACATTTGGTTCTCCAGGTCCACAGAATGAACTAGATATCCCACTTTGCTGCTGAGCTACTCCACTTAATCTCTTCAAATACAACCTAAATTTCTGAAATTGTTTGACAGAGCAAGTAAAACTCAGTACCCAGACAAGATGATAATACGCAAACTAGATCAACTAGACATTCTGTGCAAGTGACAAAAAATAATATCATCTTCAGTTCAAATGGCTACAACAGTAACCAGTTTCTGCAAAACCGTTGAATTCTACAAACAAGAATTTATTCATGCTACATCAGCATGAAAGGAAGTAAATAGAAATAATTGCGAGCATAATAACGAGTTAATTAATTCAATGTTTTTTCGGTGATTGACCAATAATGTAAGTTGCATGCCATTGCAATGGCACCGTCCCCTTTCACAAGTTCACAACCATTCCTACTTGCCTCTACGCCACCTCTTTTTGTTCTTAACTGAATAATCACTATAAAATGATCAAAAAAACCAAAGTTGATCTGATGGGAACTTCTCATCAAGATCCAACCTCTATTACTCAACCAATAACCAAATGGCTTGATAACAATTCTTATAAACCCGAGATACAGCTAAGAGGTAACATGTGATTTAATGGTTCTTTTTCAGAAAATAAAATGATTTGAGCTATTAAATAGCCTCTGCACTGAAAAAATTCTGAACTACATAGAATCCTCACATCTTCCCTTCAACTACTTTATTCAGAAAAAAGGAACTGTCCCAGATATCTCCAGCCGATTTAGACTTCAGCAAGCAAATCAAAGCTAACCTAACAATATGATCTGATGCAGCAATGCAACTCAGCAATAGGTTCCTTTTCAGTTGACAAACATATCCAAAGAAATTAAAGCCTCATCCAAGTGAAACCTACACTGACCAAAAATCCATAAAATCAAGTTCTTCAGCATCAAAAATTCAAAAGCTGCCTATCTCTAATTTACAAGCATTTCAGCAATATATCAAAAAAGGAATTACAAGCAGCTAGAAATACTCAAGTGGTATGTAAAAAAATGCTCTAACATTTCATTTATACTACTAGGAACATCAGGAAAACAGCTCTGCCATCAAGGATTTTCAGCTACAACTGCCAAAAATCCTACTGATTAGACAAAGTTCACCTTCATCCCTATGCAAGGCTTATCTGGAAACCCCCCAAGCCTGCCTTATTTCTAGCAGTTTAGTCTAGTATCTGTCTTAAAGTGCCAAAGTATAAGAAATTCTTTTGACGCGAAAGAAGAAAAATAACTTGGTAATACACATCGACTGCTCGGGCCTCTAAATTTTTTACACAAGGCCTAGATGTTTCTCATAAGAGTATATTGGTCACCATTCCCTGATAGAGCCATCAACATAGAAGAAACGATATACGGCCAATGAAAACTGACTGGCATGTAGGGAAGGAGAAGTAAACAAACCTGCAAATGACTTGCAACATTCTCCCTAGTTAAGCCAGGAACATTCATCAATTCCAGGATTCGTTTTGGCACAGCCTCTGAAAAAGAAACCAAAGGAACCAATTCAGAGGTAGCAAACAGTGGCTACAACTTTGATGATGCTTATGTCCTGAAAACTAGAATGAGGATACCTCCTTCACTATTTCTACTTTAAGTTTCTTCATATCATGATAAAACCAGCACACAAAGAAAACAAAGCACAAAATCACGGTCTAAGACCATACTGTCAATTCCAAGTTGGTTTACAGCACTGACAAATTGTTGATGGAGCTCCACCGACCACACTACACGTGGTTTCTTTGATGTAGCAGGATCGTCACTATCCAATTCAGGATCATCATCTTCTTTAGCAATGCTGCGCTTTTTCTGGGTTTTCAGCAAGCCTTCCACCCCTTCATTAACAGCAGAACCATCAGCATCATCACTTCCTCGCTTATGCCGATCATTATCTTCTAGGCTTCCTGAATGTTCGATCTCCTTATTTCCATTCCATTTTTTCCTAACAACATGTTGCCATATATTCTGAAGCTCTTCAGGGCGAATAGGTTTAATAAGATAATCACATGCTCCGTGTCTGATTCCTTTCATAACAGCATTCGTGCTTCCATCAGCAGACATCACTGCAGTAGGATTTTGTCAAATTCGGTTTTCATGACAAAAGGGAAATCCATATCTCAAGCAACAAAATAATACTTACTAATAACAGGAAGGTCCATCTCGAGCCCAACATGTTCGAGGAGTTTAAAACCATCCATATCGGGCATGTGAACATCACTTAAAACAATGTCAAAACAGCCTTTCTTCTCTCGGAGGAGATTCAATGCCACAGTTGCCTGGGAGCAAGTTGTAACTGCATCAAACAAAAAGTCATCAAAAGAGTTCACCAGAATTTATGCACCCGAATTTCAGCTACCTCTTAATTGTGAACTAGTTGCATATTTATCATATAGATTGTCAGCCAGAAGACTGTGGCTTTGCTAAACCAAAAAGGAGGAGAAAAAAGGAATGAACTGCAGATTGTGGCAACAAACATCATTTTTTTTACAATAGTTTTTTCCAAGCAATGTTTGTTAAAAGGGCATCTAACTACACTATTAGGAAAAAAATGTGTAAGATGCCCTAGTGAGTACTTCCACGATGTGATATAGGTGGTGTAGAGATTATGACATAGCAATTCTCCCATTCTTTACATGATCTTTAGGATACGAATTGGTTTCCACAAAATAAGGTAAAAATTTATTCCATTGAAAATTTAATGACCTCATAGTACTGTACACGTACAAAGTATAAATAGGTTGCAACCAGAGAAGAACCTCAAAATCATAACCTCAATTTTGAGGAGCTTTGTCTACATGCATACCTTGTATATCTACCATCAAGACATCATTGTTTAAGACCGTGCATTCTTCCATTATTTCTTTTCCTCTTTCTCATTTCACTACCGAGTAAAAGAACAAGAGAGGACCATATCCCTGCTTATGCAGCTTTTCTTCCTTTGCTTGTCTAGAACCAATTATCTCCATCTTTTTTTTAATAAAATTAACATTCAAGGTGTGAATTGCCTCAAACAAGTTTTCCAGCTTCCGTTTCAAATGCTTCCTTAAAAGAAATATTTGTAACAAAAAGGTCAACCAACACAATGCAGCTTTGAGGTAGTGACATTTTTTTTTGGCACTTCGCCTTTCAGAGAACCAGATTCTATGGATGATTAAATGCTACACGCCACCATCCAGACCATGACCAAACATGCTCCTCATATTTTGCTACATGACTTGTTTCCATTCCTGGATGCTTTCAAACATTTTCCATCAACCACTTTTGGATTCTTACACTATGTTTGGATGGCATGATTTGGAAACAAGAGAAAGCATTGAAATAATCACTAGAGAAAAGACGGGAACAGAAAAGAATGAATTTAAGTTTCTAGTAGTTTGGATGAGATCGAGAGAATGAGACGGCAACAAAGGAAATAAACATAGATCAAACAAAAGTGACCTAAATGATAAGTAGCAATCAAATCCATCCCAATCATCCAACTTTTGGAGAGACCTGGAGGAATTCAGAAGTTACTTAGAACTAACAAGAGAACAAAGAAGTATCTCTCCATATCGATTCAACTCCTCCCAGTTAAATCAACCAAACAATACACTCTACAAGTCCCTCCCTCAAATCTCTTCTCTTCCCACCAAGCCTCCCAAACCAAAGATACTTTCAGTTATAATACTATTTTAATCATTCATTTGTCATCCAACCTCACGTTTTCTTCAAGTTTTCACAATCTGCCAAATGAAAAAGGTGACACTAACTGTTGAGTTGTAAAGGCTGGAATTCATCTACAAGGCTAATTGCACGTACACAATTTTCGAAAGGCCTAAAAAACAAAAGGTCTTGGCAAAATGCCCGCTTCCTATCTTGACAGTAGCCCTTTCTTCTCAATCACAATTTCAAATCCATCTGTTTTATCGGAAACTCTGTTACTATTCCAGAGTTGTCATAGTAGTATGATTCCTCTTTGTACCTATGCAGAACATGAGGGACAATAACTGTATACACTGTTTTAGTTATCATTTTACTCTAATAGATGAAGGCAGTACGCTTCACATATACATGGAACTACAGAAGTCTAGCAATAACAGTTAAAAAATTTTAACTCTCACATTTGCTGAGATTGTTGGTGTTGATCAGTTAGAGGTAAGAAAGTTGATCCCCGCGACCCACAGAACAGCTTCAGATTAGTCCCTTTCCTCAAACAGTTTCATTTTCTTTATTGTATGGTTCTTGGTCATTTATTCCCACCTTCTCTACAGAAAAAAATGCCCTAGCACTTCACAGCATATGAAATGGAGATGATATCATTCCTAAATCCGACAATAAGTAGTAACAAATGAAGTTACCAACAAAATGCCATCGCCACTCAAAACCTAAATATTCCAGGTTATGCTTAACTCCACTACCTCAGATTCCCAACATAGTTTCAGCCTTGATCCATCAAGAGAAGCCGCGCACCTAAGATTGAGCAATCTGTCATCTGTTCTCACTCTGTCAATCTATAACAACTAGCAAACATACTTAGAAATATAGCTGATCAATTGCTTGGAAATGAAAGAGCATGCCAACTTTCCCAACAACCCACTTCCATGGACATCAATTACCCTAAAAAAACCCTACTTAAGCACTTGGAAGTTGGACCTCGGTCGAACCATGGTCCCTGCTCCACAGTCAAGCACGAAATGGTTACTTGAGAACTAAGAGTAATTAACCTCACAGAAAACCTTTCCGACTCACCAAGACGACTGCAAAATTGAAAAATTCACACACTAACTGAAAACGAGAGCGGACGAAATAAACGACATCGGGGTAAGCAATCAAGCAATCTACCGTTATACGCGCAGCGGCGAAGCATCTGCTCCATCACTTTCAAGCAAGTGGGGTCGTCATCCACCACGAGGACCCTCAGACCGGCCGGGAACTGATCAAGCACGGCCAAATCGCCGCCGCCCCTGCCCGAGGCGTGCGGGCCGTATCCCCCCGCCGCCGCCGGCTGAACCGCTCTCCGCAAGGCATCCATCGCCCGAACCGAACCCCCCCCCCCCCTCGAAACCCGAAAAAAAAAAGAACGCCCGAGCCCCTAGCGCGTACCGGTATCCGCGAAACTAGGAAGCGCCATCCCCCGATCGTCGCAGAAGGGTGACCGAGGAGCCGATGACGACGACGACGCCGACGCCGAGCCCGAGCATCGGCGGATCTGGGGGCGGGAACGAACCCTAGGATTCCGCGCAGCAAGAGCGAGGCGAACGGGACGGGAACCTCCGGCGGTCGCCGGAATCGGAGAGGTCCGTAGGGGAGGGGCTCAGGAACGGCGCGGTGGTTGACGAGCGGTGGAAGGAGGCGATGATGACGGTGACGATGAGGTCATGAGGAGGAGGAGGAGGAGGAGGGGGGACGCCATTGAAGTCGTCTCGATAAAATACTAACAAATCACTGCTGCCGACTCTTCTGGCCTTCCCAACGGAAGCGCCCCCCTTTTTTTTTTCTTCATTTTCATTTAATTTATTTAATTTTCTTAATTTCGTTGATTCGTTCCTCCTTAAAGCGAAAGCGAAAGCCCCCGGCGTCGTGCGAGGGCCTCCCGCGCGCACCTCACGCGCCGCCGCGATTTATGACGTCACCAATAACGAAGCACTTCGGCGTGGATAATATTTTTTCGTTATTTTGTTTTTTCTGCTGCTACGGATTTTTTTTTTCCTTAATAATTTTAATTGGGATTATTGAGGTCTGTTGATTGGGAGAGTTGACGCGCGGGGCGGGAGGGGAGGAGAGGAAAGCGCCAATAATTGCGGCGCGGCAGTCGATGGGATATTGCGGGCCCCCACCTCCACCTCCAGTCCCACGCGCGATCCCGCTTCGCGTGCGGTGTAATCTCCGTTCGGTCTTCGAGTGCTTTCAGCTTCGAGTCCATTCCCCGTCTCGCTGCGTCGCCGTTTTTCGGAGGGGAGCTGGTAGCCTAGTACAAGCACCAATATTTGGATACATCCTAGGTCCCAGGGATACGTGTCAAAAGCATCATTTTTTTTTTTCTGATATGTTTAGAGCGACGTCGGAGTCGACGGTCGGACTCGCGCATCGCGACAAGAAGCCTTCTCTGATTTGGGTTTAGGAGGACCTTTCGAAGGTGCACGTGTCACGAAATGAAAAAAAGAGAACGAAGTGTGTGGGGGATTAGGGTGGCGTACCTCCACCATAAGGCTGATTGATATTTGATGAGCTATATTGTTATATAAATTAGTTATATTCATTAAATAGGTCATAGATAAATTTAGAATGATAAAATTTAAAATAATATAGATATTAAATAAATTCGTAACTTATTTAAATTCAATCTACCTCTATCATTCTTTTTCACACTTGCTTACTTCGTATTCTCACATCAGTTTGGATACGAGTTTTCCTAAATTGTGTTAAACATGGAATATTTTAGACGATACAAGTCTAATCGGGAGTATAGGTCACTAGATTTGTATTTCATGAAAAATTGGTCAAAACGAATTGAATGGGTTCAATTTGGATTGTATCATTTTTGACCCGATTCACCCACCTGTTTGATGCCGGGGAGTTGCTCCCTAAATAGGGCAAGTCACCCTTTGGGGCGAATTGCTCCAGGTAGGACCCCATGGGCTGAACCCGATGCTTGCGCTTGGATCGGGGTATGAAGCTGGGCCTAGCACAAGAAATGGGTTGTCCACCCCCGAGTCCTCTGATGGCCTAGGCTTGATCGGACAGGCCCAAGGCCAATCCAAAGGGCGAATATTTTTTTTACTACGACAACACTCTTAGCGAAGTCCATAAAATTCACCACAATTTATTTTCTGTCATTACTCCATTTTGTCGTGGTCTAAATTCTTGTCTTAACCGAATCTGCTTAAAAGCGGGGCTTTAGGCATCGGGGTAAAGTGTGCAAAAAATAAAGATAAAACTCAATTCACGAAAGTGGAGTCACGTGTACGTGTTAGAAATTTATAGATGCTACGATTGTCTTTCTGCAAATCTTGAGTCAAAGATTGATTCTATGCTAATGCCACTTTCCGGACGAGGGCGCTGACTAATTCAAGTCAGTTGTAATGTTAAGATCTCACATGAGGCATGAGATATCAATCACATCTTGTGTAGACGCATCGCATTAATAGTGAAAGCTCACTTAATCCACGGCGAATCATATAAACGTTATATTCTTCCATATTTTAAGGTAATAAGCCCTCAAAATATATAAGCATTGATGTATCAAATCATATAAGCTTGTCTCACATTTCTCTAAAAGTCGTGAGATTGTTGTACATTATAAATTTTCAAAGAAAACATAACAAAAAGAAAAGCATAAGAAAAAGTCAAATTAGAGTAGGTTGTGGTTCTTCCTCAACGTCAACTAATAGGTCACGACATGACCTTATCCTCAGAACTACACGTTTGACCATACGCCCAGACACACACAGAAATGCTTCACAACTTGGGCAAATGGGCGACCCTTCTTCCTTCACCGCCCAAGCTCCCAAGCATGCCAACCACTCACGAACAACCTTGCTCGTCCACGAGGACGAAGCCCACCCTCGGAGCTCGAAAGCCATGCAAGAGCCGTCCCCACGACACGACCATCCGGTGTGCCTCGAGGCGGAGGTCGGTGTGGTACGGCGGCGGCGGCAGCAAGGAGGAGGAGGAGGAGGCCGAGGAAAACGGAGGCGACGGGGAAGAGTACCGCCACAACGAGGAGATTGCGATGTTGGAATTGTACAGCCAGTCCGCAAGAGGGGAAGCTCTTGTGGTGCATGCCGATGTGGACGGAGAGGAAGTAGAACTCCTCATCTACAAGGTCAGTCCATCGAATGATTATGTTGGATGGAAACGAAACGATCTTCAAATGAACCGAACTAAATCGTTATTGATCTTTCTGAGGAACGTTTAGAAGTTGACATTGGCGACGCTTTGACCGGAAAATCGTACTTCGCATATTAGTGCAGGTATAAATTTCACTATGAAAGTAATAAGCGTAGAAGAGCAGCACAGTTGCACCCTTTGGCTCAATTTCTAGGAGATATGGAGGGGGGAAAATTACGTACTAAATCATATATGCTTGGTTGCTATTTATAAAATTAATAGGGTAAAACTAATTTTCAGGGATTTTCTTCAAGCTTGAGCTATGGAACATCGCCGGATCCGTCGAGAGGCATTCTTCCGGCGAAGGCACGAATCAAGTCGATCGACAGAATCAAAGGACCTTTCAACCCTTCTAACGTCGAGTACATTGAGAAAGGATTGACATGGGAAAATTTCAAGCAAGTTCTCACACCCAAATGAAAATACTCTTGCAATATCCATTCTTCCCTCTTTAGCGAGAATGCAATTGAACTTCTTTTTGTTTTCTTGTTTTGCATTTTTCAAGATTTTCTGTCTTTTTTCCTTGCTATTCTGGAAATTTATTATATATTACGTCACATTAATTATCATATCCTACGGAGGAAAACGTAATTTAAGAGCACGGAGTATTCACTTGAGATACGAGGCGGGTTAGTGTGGTTTCCAAAGCTAAAGATATTAGAAACTAGTTGGAAATTCAAAGAGGAAGAGTTTGTACGTATGCATCACGTTTAGCATGACAATAGCGTGTAGGCTAACTAATAAATCTGAGAGGATTGAATGGAGTTTCTAATTATTCATCTTGACGAGGCACTTGGCCCTCTTGAGCTACATTAATTCTCTACTAAAAAAAAATGCGATTCTTAACGGATTCAATGTTTTACATAATCGCTCACGATGTTTTCTTATCAAAACTCACAGAAAGAAATCCCAAACACACTTCCAAGATGCTCTAATGTGTAATATATGTAAAACTCTCTAAAAATGGGCTTCAGAGCGAGTCTCGGTCGAGTTCACGACACCTCTTGAGCTCCTGGTAGAGCGCCCTCTTTTCTGCACCGCCTACGGTTCATGAATAGTGCACTCGCACGGTTGGCTAGGCAGCCTCGAGGCTAGCCGGCAAGTTGACCCAGTGATTAGTGATGCAGAGTGACGAATCAAGACTGGGACTTGGCTGCAAACTCTAGTCAAGGAGAAGATTTGTTGAGTTCGTCTTGAGTTTTGGCCTATGATTCGAGCCTCGAGGGATGATTGAAGCTCGAATATGTGGATGTGCCTGAGGAGGGTTGGCGAGGATTCTAAAGGAGGCAAGGACGGCCAGTCACATGAGCACAAGGGCCTGGGCTGTCGGCCGAGTGCTTGCATGAGCCCAAGTGCACTAGGACTCGTTCAAAAGCCTATTTCTCGAGGGTTTTACATACGTTACACTCAAGAGCCTCTTGAGAGTTTCTAGGATTGCTCTCTGATAAGTTTTGCGAGGATAGCATTGTGAGAGATGGTGTGAAACAATGGGTATCGGGGGTCGGCTTGAGACTGAGAGACTTGGCTCTAAGCTTGTGACCTTCTTGTTCATTGTGACTTTATTGCTGCTACTCTTCCTAACTTCAAAACATAGAAAAAAAAACAGAGAAAAGGAAAAAAAAAAAAGAAGAAAAAAATCATTAAAAAATCATAAATCATTAAAATATTATTTTAAAATGTCCACGTCAGCGCCACGTGGCTGTCCGGTGTCCACGTCAGCAATTTCCGGCCAAAATTGGCTAGATAGATTCAATTGGTAAAAAATGAAAAGGTTTAGGATTCAATTGGTAAAGTTAAAATGTTTAAGACTGAATTGATAAAAGTGTAATAGGTTTATGACTTTTTGGATAATTTCCCAACCGATCATCTTGACTACATATTATGTTAGAGTTGACGGGCAATTAAGTATTTCCTTATTGTTTTTACTGTAACTTATTTTAAAATAGTGGGAATAGAGTTTTGTGATTACATGACTCATTTACTGCACGAATATGAGCGATGCCTAATTCAAAAGATTATGACCCTCGACTTCACTTCAAACTTTGCGAAGATCTTTTAGAATAAAAATGGATACAATTATAAATACATTTTGTAATTTAAAAGTTATAAAGCTCACAAAATCAAACATTAGCCTAATTGAAGCTAAGCTTTCTTAGAATTATAAATTATTTATTTTAGAATGAATGG
Organism: Syzygium aromaticum; assembly: GCA_024500025.1. Taxonomy (NCBI): domain Eukaryota; kingdom Viridiplantae; phylum Streptophyta; class Magnoliopsida; order Myrtales; family Myrtaceae; genus Syzygium; species Syzygium aromaticum. The sequence goes on from CM044891.1 coordinate 23,341,041, forward strand.
ATAATGACAAAAATAGTCCATGAACTATAACTTAATATGCAATATGGTTCCTGAACTTTAGCCCAATATATAATGTGATCCTTAAACTTTTAATTTATTTAATGTGATCCTCCAACTTTTAGTACATGTGCAAGTTAGTTCCTAGATTATATGAAAATGTTCAATATCATCATTTTACTAATTCGAGTTCATGAATAATATTGAACAATTTTATGTAATTTATGAATTAGATTGATCTTGTATCAAAATTTTAGGAATCACATTGAATAAATCGAAAATTTATGGACGATATTATACATTGAGCTAAAGTTTTGGAATTATATTGAACAAATTAAAAGTTCAGGAATCATATTATAGATTGGACCAAAGTTCAGAAATCACTTGTGTCAATTTCCCTAAAATGAACTATGGCCATCAACGTTCGACCAAATAAAAAAAATTAGGGCCAGCAACTTTACGATGGACACAAGTATAAGTAAGATGTTTTGAAGTTTCGACCGTAAAAAAAAGATGTTTTGAAGCTCTGAACCTACGATAATCATAGAAGGCTTTGTCGGAATAACTGGAGTACCGTTACATGGCTAAGCAAAAGAAAATCAGGTACTATGCTTGGACAGGAAGAGTGGTTTGTTTGGTTGCCTTCGACGTTATGCTCTTCCTATAATAATATGATATATTTGGATCGTACTCAAAAAGCTTCATATCGGAATCATTCGGACTTCGGATCATAGGAATGTAAAACAATTAGAGGTGAACATTATTGGACAAACAAGAAATTTTGTCTACAATTTATTTTCTCAAAGCTGATAGATCAATCGTTTTCTACTTATCTCAATGCGCAAAGTTGCAAATCTGTACGAAAATTCAGGTACATTTAATATCGAGAAAATTCACAAAGTTTAGAACGCAAGCTTAGGGCCATCAATTTATTCTTAAAGGAAGAGCTTTCATTTCTGACATAGTCTATCCCCGACGGGGTCAAGTGCTTAATCGTGCAACGTATAGAGTTTTCAAATAATCAAATTTACCTCATAACATGACTCTAATTTTTTTTTTCATTTAAGTCCTTTTGTTTCACGAAACTATCTTATGAGAAAACATTTTCCTAATTTTTTCGCCGTTTGGATTGTTTAGGAAAATAAGTCAACTGAAAATGTTTTCTTAGTCAACATAAAAGGTTTTTCTATCCAAAATTAAATTCAAAAAAATGATTTTTTCTTTAAAAAGTCGAAAATTATTTTTCAAAATATAACTAGGTATCAACGCTTGAACTAAAAACTCAAAACTCGGGCATGGAAACCCCAACACTTGTTCTTGAGCTCTTGGCAGTAGAGTCGAGTCCTCGGCGTCCTGGCTCGAGTCCATCTAGGCCACGCCCGAGACCATCATAGCCGAGCCTGGGACATCAGTGACCGGTAATATCAAGACTGAGCCTGCTGGACCTCGTCAACGGTTGGCGACCGGCCACGGGCGTGGGCCGACCTCAAGTGAGGCCTGACCTCGCTAGACCCCGACGCGGTCAAGCTTGCCGACCTCAGGTGAGATTGAGCTCGCCGGTCTCAAGTGAGGCTCCACCTTGCCAACCTCCGTCGGGCTCCCGGCGATGCTCGACCTCGCTAGATCCCGGGCAAGGCTCGACCTCGCCTATGGCCTGTAGATGGCCGTCGCCGAGGCCCAGAGACCGACAGAGGAAGAAGGAAAAAGAAGAAAAAGGGAAAGAAAAGAATAAGAAAATTATTTCGAAAAATCGATTTCTTTCGATTTACAGAAATTGTTAACATCATCGCGATCATGCCACGCTGGACGCCCGTCAATAATTTTCAACGACTCGCTAAACGCAAAAGAAAACTCGGGTTCATTTTCGGCGAGTATTGATTCTGTATGGAAGCTTAGCTTTGACCGAATCTAAAGATATTTTTCATCATATCTAGGAGCGGGCGGTGTGGAGCCAAAGCCGATTGAGGGGGCGGAAGTGGGCAGCAGCATATTCCTCCGGCGCGGGCTCTGGCCGTGGTTTCGGTTTCTGGTGGAAGAACCAGAAACCACGGCTACGGGCGAGTGCTGACGCCACCCACCGGCAGCAGCAGCAGCTAAAACAAACGGCAAGCAACTGTCCATTGGGTGGGGATTTTTTGGGGAGAGCCGAAAGAGAAAAATATCTTTTTGGGTTGTGGGGTGGGGGTTGGTGGGGATGTCTGACCAAAGACGATGGTGACGTGGGAAGCCCGATGGTGGCCGCTTCCGGTTCCACCCCCCACCCCCGAGAAGATATTTTCCTCCCGAAATATCCCGCCCCGCCACGTGGTCCTCACCCCGCACCGACGTGGACTCCTCCCCCCGCATCCTTGCCCTCCCCCCCCACGATAACTACCGAACTGCCACCCTCCCCCACGACCCCGCGAGCGCCGCACATGGGACTGAATAAAAATCTCAAATGCTACACGCCCGACGGTCGACTCTTTTTATTTATTTGTTTTGGCTTTAACATTTGATCTTCGTGTTAAAATCGACAGAGGCGGCTATAAATTGACAGCTATGCCTCGGATCCGCGCGTAAGATATTCCATTCTTTTTACGTAATGTTAATCCTAGCTCGTCAAAATTATTTTGTCTGTTGCCCCTCCTTTTAGCCCGCCTTTGAGGAACTCGAGAATTTCGTCGAGCGGGCTATATTGGCTGAAAATGTGAACATCAAAATAACGCGATATTACACTTCCAATTCTAGTTCGATCCAATTGAAAGAAAAAAAAACTATCTCATTTTTCTTGAAAATGATCCACTTTCGATCGGATTAGGAAGGCTAAGTATGTGGTGAGAAAACCGTTTCAATACGATGTATGGTGTCGGACCGCAACCCTTTAATAAGTAATCGGATTATTACTGCGTAGACATGTGAAGAGATCGAAAAATTAAAAATGGGCTCGTCGTAACTCAAAAGTGGCGGTAGAACTCGTTGGACCATGGTTTCTGCGCGAGATGGCAAACTCGTAATTAAGGCGTCCGAGCAGGACCATTTCCGTCAGACGCCCGCCGACGTGCCCACGATGACTCCACCACCTCGTTCGTCAACCCAAGTACCCCGCCACCCCCACCCCACTTCTCTCTCTCTCTCTCTCTTCGGCGCACGCGCTCGCTCTCGCTCTCGCAGCGAAGAAACCAGAAGAATCTTCTTTCCCCCCCCGCCACCATGGCGGCAAGCAAGGAAGAGGAGGAGCATCTGAAGCGGTCCGGCAAGAGGCTCAAATGCTCCAAGGCCGGCCGGTACAGGGTCGTCGCGGAGGAGGACGTCGTCCCATTCGAGGGAGAGGTGGATGGAGTGGAGGGAGACGGCGACGGCGACGGCGACGACGACGACGGCAGTGATGAGCAGCTGGAGGAGGACACCGAGCTCCCGCTGAAGCCCGGGCTCTCCTTCTACCCGATGACGCCCACGTCCTTCGTCGTGTCCGACGCCCTCGAGCCCGATTTCCCCATCATTTACGTGAACACCGTCTTCGAGAGCTTCACCGGGTACAGGGCCGACGAGGTGCTGGGCCGGAATTGGTGAGTTGGTCTCTCGTGTTGAGTTGATCTGTGGACTCTTCGAACTGTCGATGTCTTGGTTGTTCTGGTGGGTAGTGAAAATGGAGAGAATTTCTGGGCTCCGTTCTTTTCTTTCTTTCCTTTTTTCCTGGTTGGGGAAGGAATTCCTGGGTTTCATCTGGAGAACGAAGGAGAGCTTGTTGTCTTGATGTTTGAAATTTGTTTTAAAGGAGCGATTTTTCTTGGAGGGTTTGCGTTTACTCGTTTGGTATGTGAGAGAATTTGAAGGAAAGAAGGAATATTGAGGGGAGAGATGTTAATTGGTGTACCAGAGAGCGTGAAAATAGGGAGGTTTTTTTGGTGCACCATCCTACGATACCGCAGGTTTTTTTACAGGAGTGATCATTTCAATTTGGGTTTTGTGGTCTTGTAATATAGATGTAGTGTACTTAATATGCAGACCAATCAGAATACACGGCAGGCATAAGCAATCCTGTATTCTGTTTTAACCTGTATGTATGGACTAAAAAGAGAAGATCAAGTTGTGCGAGGTAAAGAAGCCCAACATAGCCATTTTTCTTTCACGTAGCTTAGGTCCTTCTTGCCTACCTTGAGGAAGATTGTCCAAATATCCAAATAAGTAGTTCTGGGCATGGCGAACAGATTTTCCAATGTCGGTACATTGAATGATGTGGCAAATTTGTATGTGGTGTTTAATATGGCCCACTTGGTTGAATTGCTTGCTTGCAGTTTGATGCATCAATTGTTAAACCAATCTGGGGAACTGGTCTCTATTCCATATACTTTTCCTTGGAAGTTTCATAAACTTGGTTAGAAATTTGAGTTGACAAGTTTGTGACTTGTTTTAGAATGCGAACCTTGTAAGATATGGACCTATATTTACTTGGGACAGAGGGCTTGTGAAGCAAGGATTGGGGCATTTTCTTCAATGTAATTGCGCAAAACAAACTTGTGGATAGTAGAATAAATGCATATTGATACATCGAGTTATGATCTTTAGCCTTATGTCCGAGACTTGGTGCTGACGGGGGCATATTAGGGTACTGTAGACAAGTTTTAACTAAGAAGAAGTGCACCTATTGTGTCTTTCCATGTGCTTTTTCCTTGACTATATGTATTGCCTTGTTCTAAGACATGAGTATATGTGGCAATACCTAATTTGTTGATCCAGCAGTATTAACAACAAAAAGAGGATTGGTTTAAACATTTTGTCCAAGTGCCAAAGAGGAAATAATGAGAATTTGCTTGACATGTCAAAGCAAGTACGGTGGATTGAAGTTTTTTTGTTTGTTTGGGTAATATGGTTATCAGCATTTTGGTTCAGGGGTTTTAATCACATCCTTTTGACTGGCTGATTTTTCTTCTGTTGCCCTGATGGAAGTCACCCAAGACAGCTAACACCTGGAAAGTAATTATGGATCATTCACCTGGAGTTTATATGACCATTGATTTACACTTAAGGTGGACATAGTTATTTTATCTTCATTGATTTCCCCAAGATGATATAGATATGATGTTCTCATCTTTCGCTTAAGCTCTTCAAGTGTTCCAATTTGAGAACTATGTGGGGCTATGATGACCCAAGATTGTCATTGCTGTTGTGCCGGTCTTATGAATGTTAAGGCTCGTTGTCAAAGAGAGAAATGGTTGAGCACGCTACTGCTTATACTATGTGCTATAGTGTGTTGTAAAATTGGGAAACCCAGGCGTGCCAGACTATATGATTTTTTTATTTCCTTGATTGACATCTTGAGTCTTTTGCACTGTCCTCTCTTTCATGTCCATCGTATAGGTACACACATCATTAATCATGCTATGTTTGGAGTATTGTGTTTGTGTTGCTTTTGGGAGTTTATTAGCTTCTCTTTTGACTCTTGTGGTACTCCTTCATTTCAGCCGATTCTTGCAATACAGAGATCCTCGTGCTCAGAGACGGCATCCTTTGGTTGATCCAGTGGTCGTTTCTGAAATCAGACGATGTCTCGAGCAAGGTCTTGAATTTCAAGGCGAGCTTCTCAATTTTAGGAAGGATGGCACTCCTTTGGTGAATAGGTTAAAGCTAGCTCCAATACACGATGATGATGGAATAGTCACACATGTAATAGGCATTCAAATATTTGCTGAAGCAAAAATTGATCTGAACTGCATATCTTATCCGGTTTTCAAGGAGACCTACGAAAATGAGTGTGAGCAGACAACTGTATACACTCCAACAGATGGGCCATTGTCTTTTGTTCAGCATCAAGAAATGTGTGGGATACTTCAACTTTCTGATGAAGTTCTAGCGCACAATATTTTGTCACGGCTAACACCAAGGGACGTGGCATCAATTGGATCTGTCTGTAGAAGGATTCGCCACCTTACAAAGAATGAGCATCTAAGGAAGATGGTTTGTCAAAATGCATGGGGAAGAGATGTCACGGGCGCTTTGGAAAGGATGACCGAGAAATTAGGCTGGGGACGTTTGGCTAGGGAATTAACAACTCTGGAAGCCGTTTGCTGGAGGAAATTGACTGTTGGAGGAGCGGTGGAACCTTCAAGGTGCAACTTCAGTGCTTGTGCTGCAGGAAATCGACTTGTGCTGTTTGGAGGTGAAGGGGTTAACATGCAGCCGATGGATGATACGTTTGTGCTCAACCTCGATGCTGCAAATCCAGAGTGGAGACGTGTGAGTGTGGAATCGTCTCCCCCAGGCCGGTGGGGCCACACACTTTCGTGCCTCAATGGATCATGGTTGGTGGTGTTTGGAGGTTGTGGGAGGCAAGGATTGCTCAACGACGTGTTTGTGCTGGATTTGGATGCAAAACATCCGACATGGAAAGAAGTCTTGGGTGGGACCCCACCTCTTCCTAGATCTTGGCACAGCTCTTGCACGGTGGAGGGTTCTAAGCTGGTGGTCTCCGGTGGCTGCACTGATGCTGGAGTACTCCTCAGCGACACTTATTTGTTGGATCTCACCACAGACAAGCCTACATGGAAGGAGATCCCGACTTCTTGGGCTCCACCATCAAGATTGGGACATTCTCTCTCAGTTTTTGGTAGGACAAAACTCCTCATGTTTGGCGGGCTGGCAAAAAGTGGGCACTTGAGGCTTAGATCGGGCGAGGCCTACACCATTGACTTGGATGATGAGGAGCCGCAGTGGAGACAGTTGGAGTGCAGTGCATTGAACGGCATCAGCAGTCAAAGCGCTGTGGTCCCACCTCCTAGACTGGACCATGTGGCGGTCAGCATGCCTTGTGGTAGGATTTTGATCTTTGGTGGTTCTATAGCGGGCTTGCACTCACCATCTCAAGTCTTCCTATTGGATCCTTCTGAAGAGAAACCATCTTGGAGGATTCTCAATGCTCCAGGGCAACCACCGAAATACGCATGGGGACACAGTACCTGTGTTGTTGGAGGAACGCGAGTTCTGGTGTTAGGCGGTCATACTGGGGAAGAATGGATCCTGAATGAATTGCATGAACTGTGCTTGGCAAGCAGGCAAGATATGGATGCTGCTTAAGTTGTGTGATTTCTGACAAGACGCTTGAGTTTCTTTGGTTTGCGCTGAGTCCTGCAAGAGAGTTTTTGAGCGTGCTGCTTTCCTCTCTCCCTTTCATCCCTCGCCAGTTACTTTTCCTGGTAATGTAAATTGGTGTCTTTATCCGAAGTTTCTGTCATCTTTTTCCTTTGACACGTTTGTGTAAAATTAGCCTTGTTCACTTGGTGACTATTTGTACATTATTCTGATAGATGGTGAACATGCTATTACTTTGTTTGACAGAGCTCATTTCTTGTTCGTCTGCATGTTACTTCTCCATTCTGTCTTGTCTAGTCACCGATACAGAATTATCTATTACTGGTTATGTTGTAATTGGGGGACATGCATCATGGAAGAAGTTACAATTGAGTAGATTTGGTGGTTCTTTTAAGGGACTGTGTGAGCCCCCATGCCTAATCATCAACAAAAATTTGGGACCATCTGCAGTTAGCCCCCTGAAGACCCGGTCTGGATCTATGTCCGAATGTCGGCAACTTTTCCTGTTTGACCTGCGAAGCAGTGCATCTTGTAGTGGTCGATTGGCACATGTATAAGGCGATCTTGAAGATTGCTCCGAGTTCTTCGCTCTATTGCTTTGGGGATATATTGGAGTTGTCTTCGGGTTAACACTAGGCATGCTATTGCTACCCCTATCTTCGTCGCGTCTGGTTATCAACAGATAATATGGTTGGAGCTACGAGGTTTGCTAAGCTAAACCCCATTGCCATGAGTGAGTAATCCGTTCATCTGGAATTGCACAGGTTTGAACCGAAGGCCTGCCAAAAGTTAAGGATGGATCCCGCTTTTGATGCTAAGAGATTGATGAGGATCATTAAACATCTCTTCCTCGAACAAAACTAACTTGCATCGATTAAAATTAAGTACCATCTTGGAAAATTGACTCGTCTAAATTTTGAGGTGACCGGAGAGATGAACATTGACGACCTCTCCATGTAATAAGGTCAGGATTTCCAAATGCCGATGCCATGACCCGATTGAAGCCACTTGCTCCAAACATTTTTCTTGTCTGGTCGGTCCGGTTTTCCTTGGCCCATCGGTTTTCGAAGGGAAATTGTGTTCTGCCCTTGAGTTTGGCCCCCTTCAACCGGACAAGAATCAGTCTCGCTTTAGAGGGCAAGGCTGACATGATTCGACGGCCAATCATGTTGCTCACGTGGTATGTTTATCATTAGCGTGATCAGTTCACGGTTCCTAATTTTGAGAACCGGGGACCGGTCCGGTTCAATGAAATCTGTCACTTGTTTATTTTTTTTCCCATCACAATGAGAGAGAGTGACAAATCTTAATATATTGACGGAAGCAACGATGAGTAAAGAGTCATCGTGATGCGATGATAAGGAGAAAGCATTGTACGTGGATTTAATTCACATTTTACTAATTATTTTAAAGAAATAAAAAATAATAAAAAGTAAATGTAGTCGGTGCGGTCCGGTCCGGTTCCCTCTTAGAATTGGGAATCAAACCGACACTCCCGGGAATCAGATCAAACCAGCCGGTCCGGTCCAGTTGGAGTGGTTTTCGGTCTGGAAGATTCATTTTGCACACCCCTATTTATCATCCCGCTTGATGCTTAAACTCTATAGGGTCGTAAAGGAGTATTGGCTTTGGGGTGACGGGATGGGTTCGGGAATACGTTTCAAAAATCCCATAGGATTTGAGATGGATTTGGGATATCTTTGTCCAAAAACTAGGGACGCACATGAAATCCATTTTGGAGTAGAAATTCTGCTCCAGAATAGATTCCGGAACAAAAATGCATTTGTTAAAAAATTTCCGAAATGCATTCTGGAGCAATTTTTGCATTCTGGAATAAAAATGTGTTTGTTAAAAATACTTGATTCCAAAAAGCATTCTTGATTCCAGAATGTATTTTTGATTCTAGAATGAGTTTTGGGCAAGGAAAAAGAGAATGCATTCTTCCTATTTTCTCTCTTTTTCTCATTCATTTTTTTTTTCAGAAAATGCATAAAAATTGAAAAATTCCAGAAAAATTCACAAAAATTTCCAGAAAATAAAAAAGTTAGATTTTGAGAAAATAGGAAATTTGGTGAATTTTTTTTCAAAAAATGTAAAAAAAATTAAAAATTTCAAAACTTTACAAAATAACTTAGAATACCTTTGGGCACTCACTTTGAATGAAATTTAATTTTTTTGAGGTGCCCAAAAAAATTAAAAATTTCAAAACTTCACAAAATGGTTTAGAATAACTTTGGGCACCCACTTTGAGAAAAATTTAATTTTTTTTAGGTGCCCAAAAAAATTAAAAATTTCAAAACTTCACAAAATGATTTAGAATATATTTGGACACCCACTATGAGTGAAATTTATTTTTTTTGAGGTGCCCAAAAAAATAAAAATATAAAAAAATTTCAAAACTTCAAAAAATGGCTTAGAATACCTTTGGGCACCTACTATGAGTGAAATTTAATTTTTTTTGAGGTGCCCAAAAAAATTAAAATATAAAAAAATTTCAAAACTTCAAAAAATGGCTTAAAATATCTTTGAGCACCCACTTTGAGTGAAATTTAATTTTTTTTGAGGTCCCAAAAAAATAAAAAAGTCAAAAATTTCAAAACTTCACAAAATGGCTTAGAATACCTTTAGGCATCCACTTTGAGTGAAATTTTTTTTTTTTAGGTGCCCAAAAATATAAAAATAAATTTCTATTCCATAAATCAATTTCTTGAGCAAAATTAGTCATATTTTACCAAACAGATTTCTCCTCTAGAAATCAATTTCTGGCAAGAATTCCAAAAATCAATTTTTGGCAAGAATTTGATTTTTGGAACAGAATGATTACCATTCGCACTCTAGAAAGCTGAACCCAACATAATATATAGTAGAACATCCTTAATCCGTCAAATAGTAGGGTTACCATACCAGAGTAAATTCTTATAATTTGAGACATAAAAACCTAATCTACCTTTTATTTTACCTCGCATAATCTGAAATCTACTTCTAAAAGGAACAAAACAAAACAGCCACAATGGACTTTGCATTGTAGCTTTTAATGTGACAAGTGATTTTATCTTCTAGTACTACTATTTTAGAAATAATCAGCAAGGGCACCTTTTTTTGCACTTTTGGTCGACAGGTTACACCTGAAGATCCCTTATTGTTGCTCGTTTTAATTTGTCTAATGCGGTCCTTGAATTTTTTGTACATGTTCAATTTATTCCCTAACCATATGAATATGTTTAAGTTGTCCTTCCATTAATTCAAGTTTAGAAATAACACCGAACATCTTCATATAGTCCATTGACTAAATTGAATATGTACTAAAAGTCTAGAGACTACATCGAACAATTTAAAAGTTCAAAGACAATATTGCACATTAGGCTAAAGTTTATAGACCACATTGCACGTTGGGACAAAGTTCAAAGACCATTTGTGTCATTTTCTCTAAAATCAACTTAAATCACTTTCACGTCCTTGGTCATCTCTACAAGAAAGTAAAATAAACCGTTAATACCTCTAATAGTTTATAGTATAATAGCCCTCGTAATTGATAAGTGAGATAAATTGCATTTTATGAGGAAAACGGGCGGTACAAGGCGCTAAGATTAATTCACATTAGCAATTCCGACAAGGTAGTTTGAGTTTGATATAGGGAATTTCCGAGGCATATCCACATCCACGAGCTTTCTTTCTTGGGTTTATACCAGGAAACAATGTAAAACTCGCTTGTTGTTGGAAAGAATATCTTATGTTTCAGCTAAATTATCGTGTCACCGTCGAGGTTAATATATTTTGAAGTCTGAAGTTAAGTCTCCCTAATCAATTCTTACGACGTTCCTAACCATTTAATTAATAAGAGGTCAGCTTGATCATCCCGTTAATATTTCCTGCTGTTTACTGTGGTCCATGACACATATCGCACTTTCATCGTGAGGTTCACGGCTCCCTTTCATTGTTATGGTAAAATGATTTTAACTTGGTGCATGACTTAGGGAAATTTGAGGCCTATCCACTTCCAAGAGCTTTCTTTCTTGGGTTTATACCATGGAAACAATGTCAAACGTGTTTGTTAGAAAGCATATCCGATGTATTTAGCTTAATTAAGCTGTCACCATTGAGGTTAATATATTTTAAAGTCTAAAGTTAAGTCTCCCTAATCAATTGTTATTATGTTCCTAACCATTTAATTAATCAATGGTTTGCTCGATCATCACGATAATATCTCCGATTCTGAACTCATGTCCATGACACGTAGTACACACCAGCTCACGGCTCTCTTTCATTAAAAATAGAATAACGCATGTACAATGTACAACGAATAACCTACTTATAAGTTAAGAATTCACTGTACATATGATTTGATTCGGGTTCACGAGCGAAACCCTCATATGGCTAATTTTACAGATATCAACATCCACATTCGGAACTATCGTAGTGTTGGGCGATCCTAGATTTCGCAACAGCTTTATATTTCCAGTTGAAGACCCTCGCTTCCAATTTATGAATCATTTATGAAAGAGAGAATCGGAGGGGATAGAAATCCACATGTCGTCGTTGTCCTTTTGTTCATGTCATGCATATTCCTCTGGAGTCAATTTTCACAAAAAACCAATCTAAGTCCTGCGAAATCAATTTCAAAAAATTTCCGCGGACAAGCTGGGCTATTGTCTTCCAAGATCCGTTTGCGTTCCGATGGTACCGTAAAGGCCGGTTGGGTCATAAGTCAGCAGCAATGGTGGAAAGAATCGGAAAGCTAATGGCTCTCCTCTTCCATCATGTCAGGAGAGCAACATTACTTTCCTCAACTCTATCAATGTATCTGGGGTAGTCTGTTCCCAAGTACTCCTCCAACTCACTGGTGGATGAAGACAAGGACCTTTGCAAAAGGCCGTGGGGATGTTCTTCTTCTTACGAAGCAAAGACCACTTAGGTTTCTAGACACTCTCGACGAGGGTGCCATCTCCGTCCGGAGGTGGAACTTGTCATATCGAATCAACTGCCATATGCAATTTACATATTCCGAAGCCAACTCATCGCCATCGCCAATATCCATTCCACTTGGACCTCCTCATTCCAAAAAACAACATAAATTCAGTTGTTAGAATAAATATCCAATGTATTAGCTAAATTATCCCGTCACCATCCAGGTTAAAATATTTTGAGTCTAAAAGTAAGTCTCCCTAATCAATTCTTACGACGCTCCTAACCATTTAATTAAATAATGATTTGCTTACTTCAATGACCAGGATTTCATTTTCTTAAGAGTAATCAGTCGTTGTTTACTCTTGCTGGTATATCACCAACTTTTCAGACTTGGAGTCGATAGTAATTCCAAACAAGCTGGGACTGGGAAGATAGAAATTTCCTCGGTCCAAACAAGCTGGGTCTGGGAAGATGGAAATTTCCTTGGTTCTTCCCGAGCGAATGTAGGTCTTTTTTCTTGACCAAGACAATGAACTCACCTAAGAGATAAGATCAAAGCTTGACTTAGTGGAATATATTGGTTAGATTATTTTCGTCCCTTTCTTTTGAGTTACAATGAATGAACAGTTTCTGATTTAAAGTTTTCATGAAGTTACGCATCATGGATGATAAACAAAAACATCACAGTTGCAAGTAGAACATATTGATCGTACTATAGTACATGTCCTATGAACATTACAGGGTGTGGTGTTTCATTACATTTCATGAAGATCATCCACCTCATTCCCAACATCACCCACGGTTGCCAAAAGTGCATGTTTACATCTCATGGCCCCCTTCAAGAAACACCACAGCCAAATTGACATGTTTAGTCTTCCAAATTCTCATCCTCCGACGAACTGACTTTGATGGCCTGGTTTCTCTGAAGTTCATCATACATAGCTTGGAGTCTTGTAGTCAGCAGTAAGGCGATGAACATTGTCTCGGTGCAGCTGGATTTCATTATTATTGACATCATAATTGTCAATACGTACTGCCATTTCAGCTGTTCAACACATTGTTCAGCCGCTTCTTGAGCTGCTGATTTCTCTCGCGTGTGGATGATTGCATAATCGTCATTACGATGGTTGATTTGTCAAAAAGCACTATACTTGCCATCTTCGAGGGTAGTCATACAGAGGCTGTGGTAAATCGACTTTTTCGGTAATTTTTTTTCTTAAAATCAACTTGAGTCACTCTCAATTCCTCCGTCGTCTCTGCAAGAAGAAAAGTAAATGGTTAATAGCTCTGATAGTTTAGAGTAAATAGCCTAAGAATATAGTAAATCTTTCCTTTTATTTATTGAAGAATTTTCATTATAAAAGTAAATAAAAGAATTGGTAGAAGATTTCCTTTTCATAGCGTTTCCTCTCTAAATGAACTAAGTTGAAGGGAAAAAAAAGGGTTATAATAGACAACAAAATAAAGAATTTATTCACAACAAAAAAATACAAAAAATGATGAAGTATATATCAAGATGGTAAGGAAATAACATACTTGCAAATTGTGATTTTGATGGTTTTGCTTTGAACTTTCGGGTAACTCTGGATCTCCTGCAAAATGGTGACAATGACAAGTTGGCTGCAATATAGAAAACAAAGAAGAAGACTATTTTAGAACTTCTTACTTGGAGTTGTAAAAGGATGGACCATGGAAAAGAGCATCCATCTCACTGTCAAACCATGGAAGCACATTTGCATTTACACTGCCTTTGTGCCCCCACCACAATGGACACAATTGTTATTGGTTGCAGTTGATGTCTTGACCATTTAATCACGGGTCTTGCAAGGCATGACTTGAAATTTTTTTAGTTGCTTTAGGTGGCCAGCGATCAGAGAAAAAGACTTTGAACAGATGCTAGTGTCTTCTTTTTTTGTTCTTTTTATTTGAATCAAGACCAAGATCCGTACGTATAAAAGAAAGAAAATTGTATCTTCCTAAAGAGAAGTGTTTTTTTGGCCAATATATAAACAGAAGTTCTCAGGTCATTTTTAACAACAATGGCGTCCTACTTCTACACTAGCTTTGTGCCCACACTCCTATGTGCACTCTTTGTAATTCAAGCCTTGAAATTCAGTCATTCCAAAGCCTTAACAAATGTAAGCTGCATTGTCGCTGAGAGGGAAGCTCTTCTCCAGTTCAAGCAGGATCTTATTGATCCTTTGAGACGTTTGTGGTCGTGGACCGGCAAGGGTTGTTGCGGGTGGGAAGGAGTCAAATGCAGTGAGAAGACTGGTCACATCTTGAAGCTAGATCTTCGTAATCCCTGTGATCGCTTAGAGGAGTGCAGTCTGGGAGGTAAGATACATCCAGCTCTAAAAGAATTGAAGAATTTGAAGTATCTAGACCTTAGTTTCAACAATTTTTCAAACCAAAAAATCCCGGAATTCTTAGCTTCTCTTCAGAAACTAGAGTATCTCAACCTCTCACATGTAGGCTTCTATGGAGATATTTCTCATCAACTTTGTAACCTTTCCAGCTTACGATACTTGGATGTTAATAGTGAGTGGACATGGTCCTGGCGTTCTTTAGAAACAAAGAACCTCATATGGCTATCGTCATTTTCTAACTTGAAATACTTAGACCTATCTTGTGTCCACGTTCTCAACCCCAAAGAATGGTTCAATCCCATCAATATGCTTTCCTCCCTGGAGTTCTTAATTCTGAGGGAATGTAATTTGGGAGATATTTCAACCTCCCTACATGTCAATTTCACTTCTCTTAGATTCCTTGATTTGAGTTTTAACTCCATGAATTCATCTATTCCTCCTTGGTATCAAAACTTCAGCAAACTCAAACATCTTGACTTAAGTCATAATGATCTCCAAGGCATATTCCCCATTGTCATCCTTAAAAATAGTCGGTGGCTTAGATTCCTTGATGTCTCCGCAAACAGGCTGGAAGGTGAACTTTTGAAAAACTTGAGCATTTTCTGCAATATGCAAGTACTAAGCTTGAGTTACAACCAATTTAGTGGGAGGATTTCCGACACCAAGGACGGTCCTTTGATTTGTAGACATAGTAACCTGAAGACCATTGATGTTTCCAACAACAATTTCAGTGGTCAACTACCCAATCAATTTGGGAATTTCAAACATCTCGAATTACTTGATCTTTCATGGAACTCAATTTCAGGTTCTATTCCCGCTACTGTGGGCCAACTATCATCTCTAAGAAAGTTGGCCCTCTTTTCTAACAATTTGAGCGGGAACATTCCCAAAAGTATTGGGCAACTATCCAACCTAGAGATTATGGACATTGGGGATAATCGATTAGATGGAGTAGTCAGCGAACTTCACTTAGCAAATCTCACCAGCTTGACCGAGTTATACTTTTGGTCGAATGAGCTTGTTATAAATGTTAGCGCATCCTGGGTTCCTCCTTTCCAAATTCAAGCAATTTTCATGTCCTGTTGCAAAGTGGGACCGAAATTCCCAAATTGGCTTCGAACTCAGAAGAACATTTCGATGTTGTACATGTCAAATGCTAGCATCTCAGATGAAGTTCCTCATTGGCTGCCTGACATTTTATCTAACATTGAAGAGTTGGATCTATCGCGCAATATGCTCAGAGGCAGCATATCTCGAATTATTGGAAAAAATATGTCACCATTGAGGCAAGTGTTACTTTTTGGAAATAACCTCAGTGGTGTCATTCCAAATTCATTATGCATGTTAGATGGACTGCATTTTGTTGATCTCTCTAAGAACCAACTATCTGGGAGACTTCCACAGTGTTGGAGGAAATCACAAGCAAATTTGGAATGGATTTTGTTGGGAGGCAACAAGTTAAATGGTCAGATTCCAAATTCTCTATGCCATTTGAAGCAATTAAGAGCGCTAAGCCTACATGAAAATGTCTTAAACGGAGTGCTTCCAAAATGTATACTAAAGCTAGATTTGGTAAACCTCGACCTCAGTGACAATCAATTCACAGGTAGAGTACCTCCTTTTGGACGACACTCTCGACTATTTACCATAATCAATTTGGAGAGAAATTACTTCACCGGGGACATTCCTTTGCAGCTATGTCATCTTACTAATCTCCAATATTTAAGCTTGGCGCACAACAATCTTTTCGGAAGCATTCCTCATTGTTTCAAACACTTCTCACGGATGTGGGCCAATTCCACTTTTTCTCCGAACGGGGGATTCATGGCGAGGTTTCCCATTATGGTTAATATTAAAGGAACAAGCCAAGAATTCACAACCACCCTCCCATATTTATTTTCCATTGATCTTTCACGCAACTCATTAGACGGACAAATACCGGAAGGGCTAACTTGGCTTGCTCAACTTCAGAATTTGAACCTCTCTCAAAATAAGCTAATCGGAAAAATCCCTTCAAATATTGGTAACTTGAGAGATTTAGAATCACTTGATCTATCCAATAACAAGCTATCGGGTGAAATCCCTACTAGCATAGCCAATCTAGACTTTCTAAGTCATTTGGATCTTTCCTTCAACAATTTATCTGGTCTTGTTCCATCGGGCAATCATCTCGGCACTCTAGATGATCAATTCGCTTATCAGGGCAATGATGGACTTTGTGGAGCTCCTCATTTGAAAATTTGTCTTGAAGATGAGCATAACGATACGGACAAACAAGATGGTCACGGATCGAGTGAAGATGAGTCTAATGAAAGCTATTCCATTGTTGTTCGGTTTTACTCAGGACTAGGAGCGGGTTTCGTGGTGGCATTCTTGGGATTCTGTGGTATATTATATTTCAAGAAACCTTGGAGGATCACCTATTTTCGAGCGGTGGATAGGGTTATTGAAAAAATTGCCAACCGTGAGGATAATTACCATACCTTGATTTAAGAGTGCTTTTCAATTCGAACTACACAAAAAAGAGGCTATTTTGTAAATAAAATCTCTCTCTCTCTCTCTCTCTCTCTCTCTCTCTCTCTCTCTCTCTCTCTCTCTCTCTTCATAATTTATTTTCCACGTGCTCATTTATTTTGTTGGTAGATGTTACTAATTGTGTCTAGCATTTGTTCTCACATTTGTGAGTCACAAGAAGAAAAGTAAATGATTAATAGCTCTAATAATTTATAGTAAATAGCCCTCGTAATTATAAGGTAGATAAATTATATTTTATGATGAAAACGGGCAGTATAAGACGCTAAGTTTGATAGATATTAGCAATCAGAAAACGTAGTTTGAGTTTGTGGAATTGACAGGAAAAGCAAGACGCCTGAGAGTATGCATTAGTTTCCTGGAAAGGGGACTGATCGGAAGCAGCTTCAATGTTTTTTTTTTTTATATTTATAATAAGAAGCAACTTCAAGTTGGATCTGGAAGTTCAATAGCTTTATGAATTAGGAATGCATAATTTCATTTTCCATTAAATTAGTTAGGTGGGAATTCTTTAATGTCTTTACTCTTACAAAGACTGTATAGTATAATTCTCGATGATTGCTTACGATTTTGGGCTATTTTCATTCACCCTTTTGTTGGTATTGTTATACATAAGGTTTGCAATACTGTTTAAGTTTTTTAAGGTCATCATCTTTAATAATATTCAAATTTGTTTGGGTTTATTTACTTCTCATTTGTTTGAAGAAGTGCGTGATTAAATTTTTTAGATAGAGCGAGGGAACATATGTGCTCTGCACGTCTAACTTCATTAACTTATTGAATGTTATATGTTCTATAGTAAACATATAGTTAATCTTTCCTATTATTTATTGAACAGTTTTTAAAGGTAAATAAAAGAATTGGTAGAAGATTTTCTTTTCATAGCATTTCCTTTCTAAATGAACTAACTTGAAGGAAGAAAAAAGGTTATAAAAGACAACTAAATAAAGAATTGATTCACAACAAACAAATACGAAACATGATGAAGTATATGTCAAGATGGTAAGGAAATAACATACCTGCAAATTGTGATTTTGATGGTTTTGTTTTGAACTTTCAGGTAACTCTTGATCTCCTGCAAAATGGTGACAATAACAAGTTGACTGCAATATAGAAAACAAAGAAGAAGACTATTTCAGAAGTTCTTACTTGCAGCTGTAAAAGGGGGGACCACGGAAAAAGAGCATCCATCTCACTGTCCAACCATGGAAAAACATTTGCTTTTACACTGCCTTCGTGCCCCCAACGTGATGGACACAATTGTTATTGGTTGCAATGGATGTCTTGACCATTTGATCACGGGTCTTACAAGGCATGACTTGAAATGTTTTAGTTGCTTTAGGTGGCCAGCGGTCAGAGCAAAGGACTTTGAACAGATGTTAGCGTCCTCTTTTTTGTTATTTTATTCTTTTTTTTGAATCAAGACCAAGATCCGTATAAATAAAAGAAAGAAAATTGCATCTTCCTTAAGTGAAGCGTTTTTATTTTTTTTGCCAATATATGAACAGAAGTTCTCAGGTCATTTTTAGCAACAATGGCGTCGTACTTCTACACTAGCTTCGTGCCTACACTCCTATGTGCACTCTGTCATTCAAGCCTTGGAATTCAGTCATTCTATAGCCTTAACAAATGTAGGCTGCATTGCCGCTGAGATTGAAGCTCTTCTCCCGTTCAAGAAGGATCTTCAAGACATCTGTGGTCGTGGACCGGCAAGGGTTGTTGCTAGTGGGAAGGAGTCGAATGTAGTGAGAAGATTGGTCACATCGCGAAGCTCGATCTTCGTAATCTCTATGATGGCTTAGAGAAGTGCAGTCTTAGGGGTAAGATACATCCAAGTCTAAAAGAACCGAAGAATTTGAAGTATTACGACCTTAGTTTCAATAATTTCTCAACCCAAAAAATCCCAAAGTTCTTCACTTCTCTTCAAAAACTAGAGTATCTCAACCTTTCACATGTAGACTTCTATGGAGATATTTCTCATCAACTTTGTAACCTTTCCAGCTTACGGTACGTAAATCTTCTTAGTGCGTGAACCCGGTCGTGGCTCTCTTTAGAAACAAAGAACCTCCGATGTCTATGACATTTTCTAACTTGTGTTGAGGAAAACTTATATTGATTTTGAAGTTGACAAAACTGTCCATGAGTGTTTAGATTGTGAGAGAATTTCAAGCAAAAGAAATTCAAACTCAGAACGAGAAGTTCAGAACCAAAAGTTCAGACTCAGAACTAAAAGTTCAGATTCAGACTTATGATCTTCAGACGCATAAGTTTTGCAGACGCAGAAATTTTTCAGATGCAGACGCAGAAATTCTTCATACGCAGAAGTTTTTCAGAAGCAGACGCAGACGTAGAAATTCTTCAAACGTAGAAGTTTTTCAGATGCAGACGCAGACGCAAAATTTCTTCAGACATAAAATACATAATCTAACATAACAGCTAGTGATCTAGTATGGATTTCACAAAAGGTAATCTTTAATATTAATCTAAATCAAATTGATTGACAATCAAAGATTACGACAATTATGCATTACAACGGATAAAACTCTACTTATGGAAACCAAGATTCTGATTGTATAGGCGACCAAAATCAGCGGGATTCAGATTTTATCAACCAACGGCTACTCAATCAATTTTATACAAATCTGTCCAAAGGTGAATATTGAAAGATGATCCTCTGAAGACTGTCCAACGGCTAGTTTGGAAGTAGAGGAGTATAAAAGGAGATCAATGAGAAGCAGAAGGTAGAGAATGAAATCAAGAATCAACAAGTCCAAAGTCTGAGCATACTCCAATTCAATCTTTTGTCTTTCGTGAGCTTAAACGTGTAATTATTTGAGAGGTGTAGACAGTGTTATAAGTGTGTGCTTAGGTATAAGATAGTGTGATCTATCAGTTTGGTATAAGCAACACCAATTTCGGGGAGAAGTGCTTGTGTTTAAGCAGCACAACTTGCTGTAACTTCTCATTGATTTGATTAATGAAATCCAGCCAGTAGGCTGTAGCGTGGGAGAATGAACGTAGGCTTGCTATACGCCAAACCACTATAAACTTGTGTGTAGTTTTTCTATCTCTATTCTATTACTTTGCACACTGCACATCAGGAGCACTGTCTATATAAACTGCTTTGAATCTGAATTTTATTTAGACTCAACTATGTTCTTTCATTTTCGCATAAATTGTTTAAAATCACTTATTCACCCCCCCTTTAGGTGATCCTTTCTAGCTACTTCAACTTGAAATACTTAGACCTATCTTATGTCCACGTTCTCAACCCCAAAGAATGGTTCAATCCATCAACATGCTTTCCTCCCTAGAGTTTTTAATATTAAGGGAATGTGATTTGGGAGATATTTCAACCTCTCTACAAGTCAATTTCACTTCTCTTAGATTCCTTGATCTGACTTTTAACTCCACGAATTCATCTATTCCACCTTGGTATCAAAACTTTAGCAAACTCGAACATCTTGATTTGAGTTATAATGGTCTCCAAGGCATATTCCTCATTGTCATCCTTGAAAATAGTTGGTGGCTTAGATTCCTTGATGTCTCTGCAAACAGGCCGGAAGGTGAACTTTTGAAAACCTTGAGCATTTTATGCAATCTGCAAGTACTAAGCTTGAGTTATAACCAATTTAGTGAGAGGATTTTCGACACCAAGGACGGTTCTTTGATCTGTAGACAAAGTAACCTGAAGACTATTGATGTTTCCAACAACAATTTCAGTGGTCAACTACCCAATTAATTTGGGAATTTCAAACATCTCGAATTACTTGATCTTTCACATAGCTCAATTTCAGGTCCTATTCCTGCTACCGTGGGCCATCTATCATCTCTTAGAAAGTTGGCCCTCTTTTATAATAATTTAAGTGGGAACTATTAGAGAAACATCCCTAGAGATTTTGATGATTTTCAAATTATCTTTAGTAGAATATCTATTATGATAAGTACATATATTCGTGATGACCATTAAGGAGTACGTGATATCCATGATGTATTCATTGGAAGAAAATCGCGAGATGTCCTTGCACGAGTTATTTGTAAACAGCATCAACTGACTATCACAATCGGGTAGCGATGATTTCAATGTCACTTACGTGAAAATCATATCGCAGATGGTGCTGGGATATGACCATCTGAGCATGTTCATTAACGTTTTTATTATAGCCCATTAGCTGTTAAAACAGTGCAGAAGAACCAATAATCATCAGAGAACCGAAAACAGCTTTTGCCAGAACCATCGCAGATGTGACAGCAGCGGAAGTACCTAATTCAGGGAAGCTTGATAATGTTTGAAGGAAAACACTACCTGGACAGTCCAGCCATAGAACAGCAGCTAGCAATGACTCTAAAGACTACTTACCACTTAGGACAATCTCTAATGGGAAGATTGGAGATGTCTATTTAAGAGAAGTTAATTGAATTGAAACGAGCAAGAGACAAAAATTATCTAGTACAAACTGAAAGTGTTCTTCGTCAAATTTTGAGGAAATTGCGTTTCATTCTTTGAGATTTCCAGAGTAGTGCTCTTGTTGCCTTGTCATTGTGAGAAAATTAAGTATACAAGCTTGATAGCAGCATCTGAGTCATAATAATGTGATCTATGATACAGTGCTTGCTAATTGTAATTTATTTTGGCGATTATCAGTGCATTACAGCCCAACTTATGACTGTTAGTCTAGAAAGTGGATGTAGACTTTCTAAATAAGCCGAACTACTATATATTAATGTATTCTCATTTACTTCCGCTCTTATATGATATTTGCACACAAGCATCTCCAGATATTCCTAATATCTGCTTCTCTTGATTTCCAAGTATTTGCTTGTTGATTTCCGCAAAATCTTCAAAACAACTTATTTACCCCTTCCCCCTAGAATGCTTGATTAGCCTTAATAATTGGTATCAGAGCTTTGTTGCTTGTTATTTGAAGTGTATTACTCATGAGCATAAAGATCTTCATCTATGGCTAACATTGGTGGTTTCTATACAAGCGACTCTCAAGCTCCTAGCAAGCCTCAATACTTTGGTAGCAACAACTATGGCTAGAAACAAAGAATGCAAGCCTACGTTGAAGCAACATATCTCGTTATATGGGAAGAAGTACAGTAGCAGTGCCAAAAGTTGTATACGATGCTCACTTTAGTGCTAAAAGTTTATGCCAGCTCACTTAAGTGTCAAATTAGAAAAAAAAAATGATCACTTAAGTACCCCCGGCGAGAAATTTCAACTAAATTGATTACGTGGCCTTTATAAATAAAATTTTTATCTAACTTGTCATATTTTTTAAAGATTCCAATTCATGTGGACATCCAAAATGACGTTGCACAATCCTACATAGCTCCCTCAAGCAAAATGATGTCGTACCAAGTCTAGGCAACACGACGTAGCACGGGAAGGATTCGCTCTTCATTGTTCAGGGAACTCTTCATCGCTCACTCACTGTCACTGGTCATCGCCGCTCGCTCAGTCGCCATCATTGCGAGCCGCTCGTGAAGCCCCAGACTTTAAGAATCACTAAAATATTCCAGATCTAGGTTTCAATTCCTTCTTTCCTCTGCCTTCAACTCCTCTTCCAAATCTAGGAAACACAACGCCTTCTTCCTCGTTAACCTCCTTGTCTCCTTCACCTAGATTTGGTAACTAAAGGCTCGCTCGCTGTGTTAATGGCTCGATGGAGTCATCCAAACTCAAATTAGTGTTTTCAATGCGGAAGTTTTGTAACGATGCCATGGACGTGAATCGATAGAGTGGAAGAGATAGAGATGAACATACTCCTTGGAAGCTACGAGCTTTTCAAGATGAAATCTGACGAAACAGTAACACAGATGTTCATAAGGTTCACTGAGATAGTGATTGGTTTTGGCAAACTAAGGAAAGATCTTCACTGACAGAGAAAAAGTGAACAATTTGCTGGGAGCACCTCTAAAAGAATAGAACTACAGAAAGACCTCAGTACAAGAAACTATGAGAATTCAACCCATCACCATAAATGAATTGACAGGCATACTGATGTCATACGAAGCAGAGCACCTAAATGAGGAAAGCAACTCCAAAAGTAAGAAAATTACGACATTTAAAAGCTAACAATTACAATGCTTCTGAAAAAACGGCATGAGAAAATTAAGATAATGAGGATATGACGCTGTTACCAAAAAGTTCGAAAACTTCATGAGAAAAGGAGGAAACTACAAGGGAAGAAAACACATCAAATTCTTAGAGGACAAGAAGCCATTTAAGAACAAAGAAAAAAGCAAAGGTAAAGATATTGTTTGTAATGAATGCAGAAAACCAGGTCACATAAAGTCGGATTGCTCACCGGTCAAGAAAATGAAGTGCAAATTCAAAAAGAAGAAATGGACACCGAAAGCTGAAATGAGGAGTAACACCGAATGTGAATCCAGTGACGACGACAAAGCAAATCTCTGTCTTGTGGCCAATTTTGAAAGTGAAGAAGAGAATGATGTTAACACCTAAATTTTTTTCCAAAGATCATGTTTACATATTTCTGAAAATACTGGAACTTGTTTTTCCACAAAAATATTTCATGTCAAATTCTCGCATTTATATTACCTAGGCATTTAGTATAGTTTTTAAATGGATTATTTTTCTTGAAATCTAAAAAAGAGGAAAAAATTTGGGGCTAGCGACTAGCCAAGCCTTGGGAATCAGATTGAAATTGAAACAAGAAGTTGGGGACAAAATGCAATTTCCAAAAGCTGGGGGACCAATTTGCAAATTTTACAAAATTTGCCCAAGTCATTAAATCATCATTTATATCATTTTGACTCCTAATTAAGGTTGAAATTGAGCTTGGGCTAGGTTGAGTTGATCAAACAAAGCCAAAAGGACCAAATTGAATCAAATTGGTCATTCTTGGGCAAAAAAATGACCAACTTTGAGGGGCTTTCTTGCAAAATTGGGTGGAGAAAATTGCAAATTCTGGTGAGAGGCTTAAAGTACTGTACATGAACTTGCCAATTAATCAAAAACTCCAGCAACATTGATGGATTAAAGCACTAAAACCGGCAGCTAAAACCCAGTCCTCGATTTGGCCACAATGCGAAGCTGTCGAGTAAGCAACTTCGTGGCCCCACCATATTCTACTTAGGGTGCGCATGACAATCATTTTGTGCTCGAGAATTATTTCTACTAAGAAATTATTCTTTTTTATTTTGCGCCCGGAAACAATTTTTAAGCATTTGAAAGCGTTTAGTAACTGTCCAAAATTTCTATTACTGAGATAGAAAAGAACATAAATACATTTGGTAACTACACAAAATTTCTTTTTATTAATAATATTTTTAATTGTTTAATTTTTTTTTTCTTTCTACCCTTCCCTTCTTTGGCCATGGCCAGTCGCCGGCGCCGGCGACCGGCCATAGGCCAGGGCGTCACGGCCCACACTGCCGCCCTAGCCGCCCGCCTCATTGCCGGCCTAGCCCAGATCAGGCGAGGCCGAGTCTCGCCATGGGTCGCGACGACGAGACTCGGCCTCACCCGATCTAGGCGAGGCCGACCTCACCGTGGGTCGCAATAGAGAGGTCGGCCTCGCCGTCGCGACCCATGACGAAGCCGAGATCAGGCAAGGCCGAGCCTCACCATCGCGACCCATGGCGAAGCTGACCTCGCCATGATCGACGGCGAGCCGCCTCTCCTAGGCAGCTGGGGTCCAGCCCTCACCCTCGCCTCCGCCAGCGTTCGGCGAGGGCCATGACGCCCTCGTCGGCCCTAGGCTATAGCCGGTCGCTGGCGGCCAGCAACCAGCTATAGCCTAGAGAAGAACAACACAAAGAAGGAAAAAAAAAAAAAAGAACTCATTCTCAAAATTGTGCAAAGAAATAAGAAACAATTTTTTTTACTTCTTGTTTCTCTTCCAAAATTGTTTCTGGGCACAAATTTTTGCAAAAATATGCCCGGGAACAAAAAGTTTATCAAACGCATTTCTGTTCCCAAATTATTTCTGAGAACAAAAATTTTCACTGTTTGGCTGTTACCAAACGGACCCTTAATTGCCCCCAATCGCCTGATCTCTAGTTGAGGTGGAAGACGACCATTTATTATATACATAATATTCTTATCCAAAACATAAAACCCCTTTTAGAAAACCTACTCAAATTAGAAAATGTAATAGTAGATGATATTAATCTATTAGTTATATCAACCCCGATACGATTTTAAATGATGTTTTACTTTTACTATTGTAGATATCATAAGCTAAAATGTACTTAAATGGAATTATCCATAAAGATCAAAAAGGTAAAAAAGCAATAAAAATTAAACATGTTTTTAGTTGATTTGGGAAATGGATTGAAATGGAAAGATATTTAAAAATCTAGACAATGATATAAGTACGAAAGCTTTTGATTTTTTTTGTTATGTAAAGTTGAGGGACTTGATTGGACGTTCACAAATAATTTTAATTCAATGATCATATTGAACGAATTAAAAGTTTATGAATGACAATGCGCATTCAATCAAAGTATAGAAACTGTTTGTGTCATTTTCCCGCTAGAAAATAAGTTATCCATGTGAAAGCGCAACAGTCAAATCATACCAACAAAATCGTGCCCAACTTTAATAGCTTATCTTGGTCCAAAAGAACATACGATAGATTAATAAAATTGCACATAAGAAAGATCCTTAGCATGTTGATCCACATCCAAAATGCCTAACCTAGTCTTAATCTATTCTATAGTCAACGTTTCCCATCGCATTAAATTCATACGTAACTTGTACTCGCGAATCAAAAAGGCAAACCTCAACCTAGGGTAGGGCAAAACCGGGGGCGATTAATAGTGCGGACTACGATTATTTAAATCAAATAACATTAGCTTAGAGCTTAAATAAAGCACCACTTTTCAACAAATTATCAACTTTCAACGTTGGCTCTCTGTCATTGCGGCAACCAAACTCTATTTTAAGAGAAATTGAAGACACAAACTCAAACGCGGAGTAACGACATGGTCACGGCGGCTTCTGGTGACAACATTTATTAACAAAACTCCTCTTTTACGCAACATATACAAACGTGGATGCATAGAGATGGGTATGTGTGTACATATATATATATCCTGTGTGCATCACAAACATCTCATTGTTCAGTCCTCTTTAACCTCACCCGATTTTGGAATTGATATTCTATAGTTGCAGTTCAACATTATCTACTCCTCAAACGCATTTGATGGTTACCCACAAAAGCCGGGTGCCTCCACTCCGCCGCCGCAGCTGGTAGATGGCTTCCCGGTGCAACCCACGAACCCAGATTATGGGAATAACGCGGGTCTCCATGCTCATCCCGTGAGCAACGTGCCTTGGTCCGCCGGGCTCTTCAGTTGCTTCGACGACGTTCCAACTTGTAAGTCCTCCGGAAAATTTTCCTCACACTCAGATGCGTTTTAGCGGTGGATTAACACTTGATCAAACCATTATGCCCATGTGTACATCCACTAGGCGACATCGATGAGGAAAAGTCAGACAGTCAATGCACGCGAGCTTTCTAACTGCAATAGCCTAATCGCGCGGGGTGATGACGTGTTACAAGAATTTAGCGATAGAATGATCTTAGACGACTATGGCAATATGTTGAGTTTGAGTGAATCCAGAGAAGCAATGGCGTTATTTATAGCTTATGCAGGTTGATATCTTGTTAATCTCACAGGTTGCTTGTCATTTTGGTGCCCATGCATCACATTCGGGCGAATCGCGGAGATTGTCCATCGCGGATCAGTTTGTAAGTAGAATACAACAGCGTTCGCACAAATTGAAAAAGGAGTAACATTAGACTCGCTTACTCAAATCGTTGTTGTTGCAGCATGCCCTGTGAATGGAGCTATTTACACAGCGATCACTTTGTTGACCGGGTGCGGCTGGTGCTACTCCTGCTTCTACCGCTCCAAGATAAGACAGCAATGCCAGCTGCAAGAGGCTCCTCGCGCCAATTGCTTAGTCCATTTTTGCTGTGAATCCTGTGCCTTAACGCAGGAGTACCGTGAGCTCGAAAGGCGCGGATTCAACATGTCCATTGGTACGTGTGGCTCTCCTCCTTTTAATCTAGATGCACGTAACGACGTTTCCTTAAAACATGATGCATCTAAAATGGGGTTCTTCTGATTATGGAGATTATTTGAAAAAATGGACCAACGATTTCGTTCCTAAACTTCATTTTCTGTGATTATGTTTAGGATAGTATGGGAATATGGAAAGGCAGAACAGAGGAATCCAAATGGCTCCAGTTCCTCCTGGAGGCATGATGAAGTAGAGATTGATAAATCACCTCAACTCGGCTTAAATGCTCTGGAAATATGAACGTAAAAGCCCTTGTAGGGTCTTTTTTCTCCCTTTGATTGTATCTTCATTTCAGTATCAATTTATATGGAGCGTCCATCGGTTTTGTACAATGCATTCTACTAGTACATCAATATACCCAAACGCTTGCTAGACAGCAGAACTTGCCATCTCAAGAAGCGTAGCAACATCCGTTTCGCAGCCAACGCCGCCATGAAATTTTGTTGGTATTCTAGTTCCGACTGAGTTCCCTCAAATACAGCTTAACAACAATCATAACCATGTAAGGCTGTAAGCATGTTGTAAGGCAAACAATCAATTACCAATACTGCTGTCAAATGAAGGCGATTCCTTCCAGGAAGTTTCTCCGTGCAGTAGTAACTATCTATCTGAGTAATGCTGCGCACTTGAAATTCCAGCAAAGAAAAGAAACTGACTAGTTCAGCTGTGCTGATGAAAATGAGGCAACTATTTAATGATTACAAGAAGCATGGCCTGATTTGGATGACTTTCAGATGCACACTTTAAGTGTCCATCTCAAAGAATTAATTCATAATGGGAAAATGGCACAAACCGTTCATGAACTTGCATTAATCTTAACTTGCATGTGTCTTATTGTTGCATACTTCAGTATTATTGGGTAATCTTTGCCTAATTCTATCATTAAGAGGAAAATGCAGCATTATTATTTTCAGTCCTACTAATCTTTTTATGTTCAAAGGATTTGGAAGGCAAAAGCACATTCCACTCTCACCGCAGTTCTTCACATGCTAAGCTCTCACATTGTAAGTTGAGAGACATCTTGTTTGTAGTGCTCATTAAAAGCAACTCATTCACAAAGCTAACTGTCCATTTATATGTGAAATAACCAACTAGCTGGGAGACTACCCTTATGTCTGAAAAAGTTGCGAGCACTCGAATGGATTTTGCTGCGAGACAAGTTAAACTCTTTCTGCCCATTTTCAGCAATTAAAAGTTCTAATCCTGCGAAAAAATGCCTTCGATGAAAGCTTCCCAATTGTGTGTCGAACCAAACTGAGCTGCTGCTCCTTGATCTAAATGATACTAACTTCACCGGTAAAATACCTCATTTGGACAACATTCTAAGCATGTTCGATCTCCAGAAGAATAGTTTCACCGGAGGCATTCCCACGCAACTCAGCCAACTTAATCATTTCCAGTTCTTAAGCCTAGCACAGAACGGCATTCTCTGGAACCATTCCGCTATGTTTTGATGGATTCTTGTATGGTTGGAGATATCAATTAGCAGTCCTATTGGTCAGTTATGGCATCGATTTACATCATGGTTCATGCAAAGGGACCAGCCAAAAATTTAGCAAGACACTCCAATTTTTCAATTCCATTGACCTTTCCGCAAACAACTTAAGTGGAGGAATACCAGGAGAGTTGACTTGGCTCAACGAACTTCAGAATTTGAACCTCTCCAAAAGATTTGAGAGGAAAAATCCCCTCAAACATTGCAAACCCCAAAATTTAGAATCACCTGACCTATCACACAACAAGATTTCTGGAAGAGTCCCTAGCTAGCATATCCAGTTTGGACTTTCTAAGTCGCCTCAATCTCTCATTCAGCAATCTATCGGGCCTATTCCTTCAAATACTCATCTGCATACCGTGGATGATGAATTTAGCTTTGAGGCAATGACGCCCTTTGGATTCTTGGGAATTTGTAGTGTATTGCATTTCAAGCGGTCTTGGAGGATATCTTACTTTCAAGCAATAATTAGGATTATCCAAACGCTAATGATAGATATCAGGGTAATCACCACGTTTATGTTCAAACGAGCTTTTCAGGTATGCATTCGAAGGAACCATTTAGTTAGCAAACCTCTACCGCTCTCTATTTGTATTAAATTTGGATGGCGTGCATCTAAGTGATAAAACTAAAGTTCCTCTTCCTGATCATAATCATCGTATCACTGCTTATGTCTGTAACAAAGCCTTTGTATCATGTAATTCATTGTAGATCTCCTTAGAATGAATTACACGATGCCAAAGCTGCAAAGGCTAGCAAAATCCTCAAACATGATAACAAGGCATTTGCTAAACCCTTCTGCAATGCTACAGCTATTACAGACATGATGTCCCAACTTAAAGGCTATCAGCTCTTTGTCAAAAAGTTTCATCAATATGATTCCAATCATAAAATATGAAAAGGCAACACTTTTCTCTTAGGTGCACTGTATAAATTCAATACCAAAAATTTGAAAAACTTCATCAAGATGGATACAATACAGCTAAGATATCAATCACCACCATTTCTCAAGAAAATGCATTTTCCCTTTAAAAGCAAACTCATCGTGAAATTGATGGACAGTGTGTATATCACAAATCAGCAGGAACTATATTACACAATAGGAAGCAAAACTAAACCGATGACGTGTTCAGAAAGGAAATAAGAGAACTCATGTAACGCGCTTTTCTCGATATCAATAGAAAAAGAATATCAATGATTTGTCGTGGATCCACGCATCAGCTGCTGATTCAAATGGGAAAAATGATAATCAAAAGCTGGACAATATTGCAATGTGATGCTTCCCTCACTTCCACGCCACTGCATCAATCTCATCCCTAGCTGATTTGTACAATTCTAGCCTTTTTGCAATGGCTGTTCTCTTCTCCATGAGAGCTGGGTCCTCATCTAACATCGCGCCTAGTTGTTCCCTCTGTATATTTGCCAAATCAGTTCTAATGAGTTCATGAACAAATAAAACCTCATTTTGAAATGGTAGAAAAAATAACAAGAATAATCAAAGCAACTTCTAACAAAGTTTATACTGCCATTTCTTTCATCGAGGGTTATACTGTCACTTAATGTAGTTATACAGCACTACTAACTCGATAGATCCAGCATCGCTACATATAAGGAAAAACTAGATTTCCATCAAATTAGAAGTTAAGTTCCTGTAAAGAGACCAGACATATCTTTACCATATTTCATTTGCCATCTGGTGTAATGGCTTTACGAACCATGATATGATTAGCTGTAATTGGTCATATAGTAGGGTCATTGACCGAATGTATGACTAAGCGACTACACAACAGTCAAGCCTTGTGCTTATGACTTACCTATCTGTATGTCTAAGTGCAAGACATTATGGATTATAGACATTTAAAGAATGAGTCAAAAACAAAGGTTGCTTCATGACATGTGAATGAAAGATCGGTCATAAGAAAGAACTTGACTCCTGGAAAAATTGCAGAAGCTGGTGCTCTGTCTTCTCTACATCTCTCCTCATCACTCTACAAAGAGTACTGAGATTCCACCCGAAATCAGGCAATAAGTCACCATTGTTACTGCTATATTCGATCCACCACATCAATTTTGATGAACCTATCAATGAAATCATTTCAAGTCTCTTGTCAAACATTATTTATCCTACTACATGAGTTATTGAATTCCAGATAATTTTCTCATTTGCCAATAATTATCCCTTGTTCAGCTTGAATTTAACTCCATGTACTCTGCATGCTTAGTCTCTTTTCTACATTGGCCATACATCTTTTGGATCATTCAACCTGTCCTTTTGCTACCCATCAATCTTCGTATATAAAACTTGTGCACCTCTTCTTCTGTCGTAATTATACTCCACCAAATATGTAATGGTAAGAGAAAAGCTCTAAGAGCAATCATTCGCTTTCCTAAAGTCATCTCCTAACTTGGAATTAAGAGGAATGAACAAGAGTAAGAGGACCCAACTGAAAAGGCGAGTTTACAATGGCGTCTTGGCTTTGGTAACTTTTGTAAGGAGAAATATGTGGTAAGGAAATAAAGTTCTAAAAGTTGTTTATATTATAGTTGTCGGCATCCATAAATAGTAACCAAAGAAAGGTAATATTCTTATTCCAAGGTGTTACCAACCATGGTGATCTGGACATTATTTCCCAGGTAGATTCTTTACTTCGCATTATTCAAATGTCTCATTAGTCATTCTTACTAACCAAATGGGCCCTAAAGTGATAAAAAAAAAACTCCGCCAAATTTGCATGTAGGAAAGATAGTGACCAGTTTCCTTGACTTTTAGGATTTAAAACTTATCATATCATGAACGTCAAACATAACTAAATTGAGATGAGTTTCTACCATTTAAGCAAGTTAAAACTCATGCTCTCGAATCTGCACTGGATAAAGAGGTCATCCAACCTTAAAAATAATATCCCATGTAATAGAATCAAACTTCTTTTGGGAGCAGCTGTGAATGTCCACACGGAGAGACAGGTTATAATCATGACAATCAAGTTAAAAAGTTTCAATGGACTAATGCTTCACCACTTTTAATTTAATTTTGCTTTAGTTTCACGCTCGGGAGAATTTGCCGACTTGATGTTTGTTTTCATTTGACAAATAAGAAGTGCAGTAACCAGAATGAGAATCAGTAAAGTAACAGTAGAATCCTGAAAATTACCTCCCTCCTGCCAACTTGAGCATAGAAGTTGTTCAGCAGTGCTCTCTTAGCCTCTCGTACTTGACAATAGACAACAGCCTTGGGAATTGTATTTTTTAAGGTATCACAAACCATACCAATATAAGCACTTACATTGGACCCTGAACAGCAAACAGCATGAATACTTCTCAATCAATAGTCACTCCATTTATTTTCCAGTTAAAACTTACAACTTTAATCTGAGTATGGGATTATAACTGATGTGATTCTAGCATTACATAAGGGGAAACCATAGAACATCTATCCATTAATAGAGAACTTGAAAGGCTAAAAGGCAAACTCTGACATAACTCTGAAGCAAGATTAGAGTGTGTTTGCTAAATCTTCCATGCATAGATACACTGTAATTTCACTGTTCTATGACGATACTATAAGACCACATACCTATCCTCCTAAAATGATTATCTGAGTAGCGATCCACATTAGGGACATTGGGGTTGGAATTTGGACTCTTTTCTGGTTCAAGGTGAAGCTTCCGGAAAAATTCCACTGTTAGGTAGCTAGATTCCATGTCGACAAGACGGATAACTGTTCTACGGCTTTCTTCACGGAATCTTTCCAGTGCTTCATTTGCAGCATTAGCAATGTCTGCTTGAAGCGATGGAAACCGCTTCAACTCCTAGAATTACCAATGAGCATGCAAGTTCCAGTCAAAAAAATCTGTGATCATCTCTTTCTTGAGAGTTTCATCAAACAAGCAAAGGATGCTATCTACCAGCATCTCTAATTTGATGAACAAGATAATAATTACAATATGAAAGTCAATGGTAGTTCCACCAATTGAGAACAACAGGTGCTTACGATTAGTCATACATATTTATATTTCTTATGTCGCTGCACTTAATTTTTGTATATGCGTAATATTCAGTCTCAAAAGCTCACAGCCATTCAAAGGGATTTCATTCTCAAATATAAATCTGCACTCTATAATGGCAGGAGCATATGGGAGTTGCCAGAAATTTAGTTTGTTGAAACATAGGATTTTTTTAATTATACAGTTCTAGTTTTTGACGTATGAATTGCCATTGCATGTCGTGGAGTCTGACAAAGCAAGACCGCACCATTGCAACTATAATTACCATTACAACATGCATATACAAAAAGCAGCAAGGAATGCCAGAAAATTTAAAACATGTCCTGAGAGACACCTGAACAGAATATTCTATGTCGTGCAAATATTTGACATTCTTCAATCGGTCCTTTACTGGGAGAGAAAGTAAAGCCTTCCAAAGTTGACATGGTTCAACAATTTCAAGAATTAGTTTATTTTGATTTTTTCAGTTCAATTATCTCTTACTCTAACCACAATCAAAAAAATTTGAGTTGATTATTTCAGTTGTGTCTGCCTGAGTTGGACTGGTAAAAAGTATAAACACCAGAAAATTTCAAGATATCCATGATAACAGTTTGTGTTTTCCAAAACATAAGTTGCTTACCTCTGTTGCAGCGATCGATTTGCGTACAAGTTCTTTCAAAACCAAGTGCACCTGAGGAGGAGAAAGATAGTTTGATCATTCAAGAAACTAATAGAGAATCTTGTGCCATACCAGTTGGAAACAAAAGAACAGTCATCAGGTCCACGTGAGAAAGAAAATGTAACAGTTATGACCAGCATAACTACGTAAAAGCCACAGGATCATCCTCTTACAAGTCTTATCTTCAAGAAAGCTCAGATTAATGATTATATGAGAGCAAGGATGTAAACAAATTCACTATTGTTGAAGTTCAGTCTTACCATCTATTATGAGTATGTGCGTGCAGGGGCGTTTGTGTGTGTGTGTGTGTGGGGGGGGGGCGGGGGGCCACACATGCAAGCATGTGTCAAATATCGCACGATTGTTTAAATGTTACAGCTACAAATCCATTTACGTGTTGAACAGGAAGATCCAGGGGACATAAAACAAAAAGGTCCTCAACCATGTCTGCTGTGCATGCACAAAAAGTTGGTCTTTCAAAACTACCACATATAATCTGGTAAAGCAATAAGAAGCTGCAACCTAAGAGAATTCATTTCTCGTAACAAACAAGACAGCATTTTCCACCCACTAGAGCATTAGTAAAATGAAGGAATTACAGCATCTACTGAGGCTTCAGCTGGGCCTTTGAAGTAGTTAATGGATCCATCAATGAGTCTTCGGTACCCTTGTTCTGGAGCAATCAAGTGGGGCTGATAACCATCAGCCTCAGATACAACTTTTTGCACATTCTTCAAAGAAAGATGGCGATCAAAAGGGAGCTTCTTTAAAGCAGCTGGTAATTGATGGTCGAAAACCCCATATATCCGATCACCACCAGGTCGCCTGGACAGCAACTTGTCAGTCAGCTATCTTTGGCTCTCACAGGGCAAGATCGTAGATTTAGTTGCCTCTAAATCATACAACATCATATTCTCACCAGAGAAAAACTTGTCCATCCGGAGTATTCAATGAGTTTTTGGCAAAAGTCTTAATGAACCTAAACACAATTTCAAAATTGCAAGAACGTCTAAAAGCTTATTCATTTAAAGCACTCCCCCTTATGCATAACTAGCATATTGGATCAAGCCAAAACTGTGGAACAAGAGTCATACAGATTCAACCATGGAGCCTCTTGCTCTGATACATATTAAACCCATGGTGGTCGTGAACCCACTAGAAATCCATCTAAAAGTTAAACTGTAGATCCGCGGTGACATATTGAGACACTAAATGTTTTGGTTACTCGTCATATCTTATCTATCTGTACTTCTATCG